>JAGDQP010037339.1:0-18668 GCA_022664845.1 Lepisma saccharinum | reverse complement strand
TAGCAACTAATGGATTACCGATGAGCAGGTTAGCTGACATCATCTCTGCTAATTTTGAGAATATTTTCCAATGAAACACTAATAGTTTTACAATAATTTATATAAATATATGGTTCTAATTTACCTTACATAATTTGATTCATGTGTATTTTCTTTTCTTTGTGTTAATTCTAGTTCTTTCATCGGTGTTCCGTAAGACTAAATAATTTATAACCCGACTGCATTAACTTTCTCTTTTCAACCAACAGAAGTAAATGACGCTCAGATATCAAGTCATTGGGTTAAAAGCAGTACTTTTTAGTAACTGCCTAAACTTTTTAAAATCTTATTGTAATGGGTAAGGTTTCTCATTAATCGCAGAAAAGATGGACTTTTATACAAAATTCATGCTGCTGCGAATGTAAGCTTCACTAGTACCTTCCTTAAATTAGCTTTCTTATTTTTCTTGTCATTTTCTGGTCCCACAGGAAGACTTCTGTTATGTTTCTTCTCTAGTGGTAATTAATTGTTAATAATTAGTGTTTAATGTAATGGTTATTTAGCTTATTTCAATCATTCAAGAATATATTACATAGTAAGATAATTATTGCAAGTTTTATAGTTACCTGTTTTGTAGTGTTATAAAACATGTTCAGTGTAAATTAGGTTATACAGGACGAATATTTTGGTAAGAGTGTTAACATTTTCTACTACTCAAATTGTAACTAATTTAAGAACAGTCTGAAATTAAAATTACATGCCCATATGGTAACAAATAATCGTAGATATTGACTGGTAAAAAGTGACTTTGTAGACTATTTTCAGATTGTTCTCTAACAAAGTGAAGGGAAATAACTCTACCTTTGTATTCCTCAATGATAACACTGATATCTCACACTAAATACCTACTTCGGTGCACCAATTACTAGAAAATCCTCTTATTTGTGATATATTCTCGTAGTAGAAACGTGTATTTCTCAGTTTAAGGTTTTTAATTAGATATCGGTGTTCCTCATCGCCCTAGGTTTACTGATTTGGTGACATATTTTATTTCATGAAAGCGAATTATTTCCAGTCTTCAAATCAGTCAGAGAAGAAGTCATGATACTACATCAGTCACTGACGTTTAAGTCTAGAATGGAATTTTTTGTTTGTATATTATTCAAAAATTTTAAGTTTTAGTATTAAGTTAATCTTCTTTCCAAACAAATGACGCAAACTTACTTAAAAGCAAATTATGCAGTTGTTGAAACATTCGTAGAGCACACGGAACCGCTTCTATTTTACTCAATAAAAGAATGCATTATAGAAGTAGAAATGCTTTGTGTGTTAGAAATTTCTTATACAGCACCGATCAGTTATTTTGTAGTTACTAATAAAAGTTACCTGTAGTAGTCGACTCGAAGACACGAAAGAAAAGAAAGAATAAAAACATTGACCGTCCTGATAAACGATGTAGATATATTTATATGGCTGCAAAAAAAAACAAACTATTGTTTATGTATTGGTGATTTAAAGCCATGTATTTATTTCTTTAAAGATACCAAGCACTAACAGAATAATAAGTAGTTTCTTCAAAACATGTATGTTCAAGACACTCTGTACAGAGCAAAATGTAAATAAATACAGAAAGAAAATGATACACACAAAACTGAATATACGACATGTTGTTAGGATGATTATTACACTTTCTCAGTCAGTTCATTCGTCGAATTGACTGCGGGTTGAACGTACCTTTTTCTAATCCAAGTGAAATCAAAGCCATGTACCATGTATATTTTTCAAATCATTCGTTATTTCCCTTCATATTTATGTAAATTCCATCTTAAGTGTAGTGTTTTTAAGTATTATTGTTTATTCTGTGTATTGCTGCCAGATGTGGATGTTTTTAACAATATAACTAACTAACTGTGTGCTTGTATTTCTTTTCTGTTGCTTTTTTTTCTGTTTGATTTGGAACAGATACATAAAGCGTACTCCAAATCCATGTCAACCCCAGGTACTCCTGTTACACCTTTGCCTTATGCCCACAAGTATCTTAGGCGTCGGGCGTACAAAAAATGCATTACACCACCTCCCACTCCTGGGACTCCAAGTGAAGACTGCAGTAGCCTGGAGTCGGATTCAGATGTGAACCGTGCTCCATTTTGGGGCAGAGCATCAACGGAGTTCTGTTTTGCGCGGTCTCGTGATCTTTTATCTCATATTGACATTCACTTGCCTTCTTCATCATCTCAATCACCATCTCCACGTCCAGACATCATGCCTGCAACAAAGCATGTGCGTGCTTCTAGTTATCATAGTGAAAAGCACAAATACGGCTTAAGCAAGCATTCAGCACCTAGCTATCCAAATCTTCAGTCTTCCAGGAGGAGGTCCAGAAGTTCCGTGGACGGCAAGAGAGCTGTTCAGTCAGCCTGCACGACGCCAACCCAAAAGTATTTAGCATCTCCTGATGATTCACTTACGGAATCTGATGATGAAATGGATGTTCCACAACCGCATGGGGCCTTAAAACAAAAGTTTCCGTCACAATTTGATACCACTGGTCGCCGTTTTCTCCAACCACCAAAGAACCTTCTCTTGCCTTTACCTAAAGCTTTCAATTATAATCACCTCAACAAGTCCAAGATATGGCGAAATAAGTCTCCCCCACCACCAGCCTCGTTCTTAAACTCCCTTTCTCCACCTTTTCCCCGATATGAATGGAGTTCACGTCATAGTTGGAAAAATGATGACAGTGATGAATGGGAGGAAAGCAAACCTGACACCTCTCGTGTATCGTCGCTTACGTTATCTTCCGATGGAACAAGTCCCGAAGTGTCAGAATATCCTGAATTTTCTCATGACTTCCTACCCCCCAGTCCAGCTCCATCATCATAGTATTCCCAGTTATCATACTGCATGCGCAGATAAATTGTAATGATTAGTATTCTTTTTATTTACATAATGCACTTGTGATAACCTGTTCTGTAATGTAATAAATCAACTAGCGTAGGCAGGAACAAAGTACAGATTTTTCTTTAAATCTAAAAATAAAATGTTAGTAAGTAGATCAGTGAGTTATTACCACACAACTCAATAATATTAAAAATTTTCACGCAATTGTAACACATTTTATCCTGAACTCAGAAAGTAGCTAATTTGTACTTTGTGAAGCGTGTTCCATTCAGTAACTTCTTTTTTTCAAGTGAGTTGTAAGATAAGAGATAAAATGAATTATATGGGCGGTAACAGCATCAAGTGAGTTGTGGCTATCCCGTGCAATCTCTTATGCAGCTGTAAGTCTGAATCTTAGTGAAGCATCCGATTAAGCTGTTTAAATTCGTTTATTGACTATTAGATGAAATAAAAGGACATCCCTGTATATCGATTTAAAATGCTTCGTTCTGACAAGAACTCTTAATAAATAACGCCGAGATTTTGCCAGCAATTCGAAGCTGAAAAGTTATTGGTGTATGTGTAAATGGAAATTTGGAAGGGTGTAAGAGCATTTTTATGGGTTTTCATCGTTTTTCGAGCGGATTATTTTCGCTTCGAAGGAAGAAATCTGGTGGAGTGTGATGTCTTAACAAAATCCCTCAGTAGTCGTTATAAATTATTTTATACAAACAGATTCAAGACAAGTACTTTAAATAGGTCTCCAAAGCTTGCTTCAATATTTGTTCAAATCAACTCAAGTATTCGCATCTAAAATCAAAAATACTAACATACAATGTTATGGATGATTTCGATATACCCAATCTGAGTAATTTGCAGAAATAATTTGGGCAAGAGTATACTTTTTCTTTAGAGAGAGAAAATACATCATGTGCAATATATATAAATGCCAGAATAAAATAATAGTGAAGGATTGTATAAGTAAAATAGTGTAGCAGAGGTTTTTTCATAAAGCATTACTATTTACCAAAACGTAATATGTACTCAGATTCGTAGAAATTAACTGATGAAAAATTCTTCTAAGTCTGAAATAATTGTGGAGTTTACCATCACCGAACTAATGTTCGTTGCATTTCACTTGTTCAACGCGTCAGGTATATTGTTCGGTGTTGCCATACACTTCCATTGCGGGCATGAGGAAACAAATTGAAAGCAAGGAAAGCAATGCCCAGTCGGTCCAATGACAAACCTTTATGCGCATCTTTCACTTCGATATAAATACTTATGAAATTCTGTCTTGTATTACAGTAGAATACTTTGACATCTCTCAAACTTCATCACATTAGTTTTCCTCAGTTGGAAATTAACAATAAACTCAACGAACGAGGTGAAATGGCTTAAGTCTTTCCCTATGTATCGGCAGTGGATTCGAACCGTGTTCGTGTTTTTCCAGTGCTTCTCATTCATAACATGAAGGAAAATATTTTTTGTGTGGGAAGCTAACTCCGCATGACCTCAGTAATACGAATTATCACTACTAGTCGCATAGTAATAACATCTATCGAAACTCTTCCACGTCTACCAGCAAACTCATTTTTTTTCTGTTTTATCATCTTATGACAGCACACTTAAATTATCCACGCCATCGTGCCGGAGTAAGAAAATGAATATAAATTAAAAAAAAAGCATTGTTTTCCATATCCATCAGATTTCTATCAAATTAATAGTATAGCAGCAATTAAGAAAGTATTAAAACCCTGTATATTGTTCATATCGTACATGGAGAAATTTTCGTCCCTTTTCCATCGATACGTTTAGCAGCAACCACGCGCAGCACACACAGCTCAGTTATATGTTCCTGAGTTTCCGTAAACATTCTCACTTGTCTCTCTGTAAGCTTCAGTCGCTTTCGTAAATGTTCGGAGATCAGTGAAGGAGGAGGAGGGAAATTCCGTTGTTTTTTGCTTCGTTATTCAAGCAGGTATGCAAATATCTGGTAGCAGTGTGTAGGTTCGGAGTCAGATGGTAATACGAGTTACTCGACACTGCTGCCGTTCCAAGCTAAAATGCAGAAGATTTGGCTATTCTTAGTACTCCTTGATCCACGGGTCATATTAGGCAAAATTTCTCGATGGCACTTATAGTACTACATTACGAGTCTACTTCATTCAAAAGCATCCTCGTAAGGGATGCAGTAATTCATACTTCTCTTAGTCTTCATTGCCACTGTAGCTTAGAGAAGTTCGTTAAATAAATAAAACGTTAAGTGCCTAAAATTTTCTTTCATATTGACTATGTCATTTTAGCCTCGAGAATTGCTTTCCACGTTTCATATTCGTACCAACGAAAGAAATGATAATATTGCTTTTCAAATTATTTGAAAATCGTACCAAAACTACACCTTAACTTTAGTTACGTAAATTATCCAACTTATTATTAGATTGGGCTACAACTTAGTATTATTTTGTGTTAAAACGTAACTTGCGTATAATTATAATGTTAGGAAACTACTATTATCACTTTTTTGGGAGTGTGGACACTATGCTCTAGAAGACTTAGACAGTCTTCAACAAAAGAGAGAAAATATGCGAAACACCAAAATAACGTTAACACCAGTAACAATGTATTGAGCTGTAAATCATTTGTATTACTTTATGGCCACTTTATATAATTGCACCGTTCAGCTATTGCATTACTGAAAGCTTAACTTTTCTATCAGCAAACAATATCACTAAAATACTTAAAATAGGGAACATTCAGAAAGTACAATATCAATAACATTTTTTACTGAGTGTGTTTATCAAATACAGTTAACCACTTTCGTGCAGCAGAAATATTTCCAATCGTTTGTCACTTTTCATAGGTAAAACAAATAGGTGCATGAACAGGTAACCTATTGTATTAAATTGGAGCGTTGTAGTACAGTTTTTTTTAGCAAGTAATGTACCTGTACAACAAGAAAACTTTTTTAAAAAGCCCTTTTGGTGCTTTAAAACTACTTCGTTTTGACTAAATATTACTTATTCTTTGTGTAAGGGAAGTAACGTGGGTCAAAGTTCATGTAAAGTATTATCAGAATGTAGTGTGGCGCAGTCACTGAAGAAAAGAGAAGGGTATGTAAATTCATCGAGCTGCCCACCATATCAATTAGAAGTGAAAAATGAACTTGTTTTCAGTTCTATATATTCCTATAGATACTTGTCAGTAACAGAATCAGCCTTACAGCAGCACATTTGTGAATGACTTCGTAGTCAAAGCTTTTTCCCAAGAAGCGTTTTACATTTTCTGAAATACAGATATCAAGTGCATGTTTGCATATTGCTTTCCTCAGGCTTTTATCAGAATAATGTTTTTACTTTTGCATAAAATAGTGTGTCCACTCCGTAAGTTTGTGCATGGCTTTGCACGATAAATTTTCTGTCTGCAAGCTCCTTCAAAAATATACAGTATTGACCGCATGTTTATAGATTGTCTTGTACAAGCAATGAAAAGTGCCTTTACTTTTTCTGTAAACTGGTTATACACATCATGTTTGTTCAGACCTCTTACAGATGCCTGTAAATTGGTAATTGCCACCACAATAAGTTTCAAACATCTTCTCAACACCGTTGAATCTCTTCCACTATAGCATATATGTGAAATAAGGGTAGATTTCTAAAATTTATTTTCCATATGATATTGAGATTCACGAGTCTTAATAGGAAGTTCTAACTCAGAACTACTGTTATGGTGTGGTATATTAAGTAAATCTAATAATTACTTATTTAATTTAGTCACGTGATATTAGGGAAAAATCGGGGTAAAAACACAAAGATGCTTTCGTGTTATAGGCTTAGACCGAACTGGCCTGAAAGCGGTAAATAAATTCAGTTCAATTCTTCCATGTAATGGTGTAGTATAAAGAAGTTTTTTAACTAAAAATTTGTACGAATATTGTATTTTTTTTTCTTTTACCGTGCTAAGTATTTATTTTAATAACTACCAAAAGGTATTTTGTGGGCGGTGCAGTTTTATGACTTACACCTACCATACAATTTATTGTAAAAGTTGGAATTATTGAATATGTGATAATAACTCACTGATTCAAATTGATCTTATTTTACCGTTACTCTTGGGGGCGTGGTTCAAGACTAATGTTCGATACTTAGATAAATTGCGAATAATTTATTATAGAATAGGGAGCCATTCGGTAGCGTGAATGGGGAACGTAACTCTTTTGATGTGATTCATTATATTTCATGCTGACTTTTGGTTTCATGTCCAAAGAAAAATGAGCAGAAAATTGTATTAAACTGTAATATTTTATATTCTATATAATTGTAACATTATAGCCTTTTTATTGACTTCAGTTAGCAATAGAATTTTTGGAGAAGTAATTTTTAGATAAAAATTGACATTACTTTTTAAAGGCAAAAGTCATGTCACCATTTTTACTTCCTAAAATAGTCTGCTTTTTATTTGACAGTGAAAATAGTGATGAAATTTAGTCTCATGAACGGAGAGTAGGGTATTATCTGATGAGTGAAGGTATTTTTTTACTTATAGTTTTGAGAAAATGTCTTAAAAATGTAGCCGTCCAGTGATTGCTCAGTTCTTCTTGTCATTCCTCAAAGGTTTCCTACAGCATTAAAAATTAGATGGCTTATGATCTTAATGCATTTTTGTCTCCTCGGTTTGTATTGCTCCCTTTCTATAGGCTTAAAAGATAGTAGGAATGCATGATACGTAAACATCAGTAAAGTTCAATGATAGTTATTAATAGTGAAGTTTCCGGTTAAGTAGTTTAGAATTGTCCTCGAAACTACCGTTTCTTAAGTAGATGAGTACAACATAAATACTGTTATGTACTATGAAATTGAGTAATGTGAAGAGTTCTCAGGAATAAATGCCTCTTGGTGTGCATGTTTGTTGGTAACGGTAAAAACATAATCTAATATGAAAAGTGTTTGTATACAGGGGAATTGAATATGATGATCAAAATCATGTCTTCTTATTTATTTTTGCTTCCATTCGTAGAATTATTGATAAAGCATGTACATTTTCAGTGTTCGTATTTTATTATTGTTTCAAGCATAGCACTCGTGAATTACTTGTTGTGTTAATTTTTATTGTTTTATGTGTTTTTATGTTTGTAGCTTTGACACTAGATGTAGAGTTTCACTTGTAGTCTTTTTTATGTTTTTATTTCTTATTTTTGTTTTTCCTTCATGTTCACTTCACTTGCAGTCGACACTAACCGAAGAAGCGAAGGCAGTGTACAACAGTTTGGTGGAGCAACCAGTTGTTGACAACCCACCCACATTCCCTCCCCCAGACCCAGACGAAACTAATCCCTTGAGAATGCTGAGATCAGGCATTGCTGTCCGTCCCAGAGTACGAGGGAACAAGCACCATACATTAGAGCGTTCCCAAACACAGAAGAGTTCTTCTCATGACTCCTCCACGATATCTGGTATCAGGCAAGAGTCAGAGTGGTCTCGTAGTCTTCCTAGACCAGCAAGCAATGTAATCGCTGGTATCAGAGTTCCTCCTCCACCTACTACCCCTGCCCCGATCAATAGGCCACCTGTACGGCTCCGAAGTCAGAGTTCGCAGGGTTCAGACTCCACACTCCCGGATGAGATGCAGGAATCAGAAGCTGGGAAGGAGCATGATCCGGAATCCATCGTGGGAACAGAGATACAAAAGTTGCCTTCCAGCGACGGAGAAGGGAATAATGATGCTGGAAATCCAATTCCACTTCCTCCACGAGATCGAAGCAGACCTTTGCCACCAAGTAAACCACGACATCAGCGAAAACATCCGTTAATTATTCCTGGAGGAATATCGCGTACCTTGGCTAAAATCTCGCTGTCTGGAAATGATAGTGATACAGGTAAGTAGCATTCTGATTTTGCATATTAAAACGTCGACGTACTTTTTTTGTGTTTTATTATTATTGTGTTACAAAGCTCACATATTTTGTTAAATGAATTTTAAATCTTCCGAAACAAAAACTTTGGTAAACTTTATTTTTATATGTGCCAGTCTAGTAACTTTGGACTTCGGCCCGTCACGATTCGCCTTTTAGCCATTAAAATCCACACTCCTGCCGGGACTCGAACCCGGTACCTTCGAGTCGTAGACCGCACGACTACCCGGCCGGCATCTTCCGAAACAGTACAATTTATATATGTGATTGTGTAAAGCATTATATGTTTCAAAAAGAAAGAGGTAATCGGAGACTTATTCGTTAAAAAAAAAAAAAATGTTTTAAGCATCGCACCTGCACGAAGGAACTGTTTTGATTACTGCATGTAAATACTTACGTTTTGCTATGTATGTAAAAATCATGCTCCCCAGACCTGATCGAGGTACTCTTTACTCCCAACATGTTACAAAGTGTATAGTAATATCCTCCTAACACGCCCAAGCATATATGTAGATGCAATAATTGGAGATCACCAATGTGAATTTAGAAGAAGTAGACCTACGTTGGACCAGATTTTCGCCTTGAGACAAATATTAGTGAAGAAATGCAATGAGATGGTTCATCAGGTGTTCTTTCGTAGATTTTAAGAAAGCATATAATTCTATCAAAAGAGAAAACTATACAATATTCGGGTACAATCTGGAATTCCGAGAAAACTTTTTCAGCTAGTGAGGATGTGTCTCAGCAACCCTATAAGCAGAATACGTATAGATAATAATGTGAGTTTCGAGATTCGCAGCGGATTAAAACAAGGTGATGCCTTTTCACAGCAGCTCTTTAACTATGCATTATAATATGCGATACTAAAAATAAAGGAGAACAAAAAGGACTGGCATGAATGACTTGAGCCAGCTGTTCGTATACGTGGATGATGTAGACTTAATAGAGGACGATATAGATACACTACAAAGTAATACCATGTCTTAGAAGCTTGCGGTGAGAAAGGTCTACAGGTGAACGTAGAGAAAACCAAATACATGATAACAAGCCGAGACTAAAAATGGATTCTGCCAAATAGAGAACTGAGTGGCTCATATGTAACAAGAAAAAACGAGGTTAGGGAAAAAAATAAAAAAAGTATATTCGCATCGGGTAACGCATGTTTCTGATGAATCCAGAAGCACCTAACTTCGCTCTTTATATCCAGAATGTTTAGGTTGAAAGCATACAGAATGGTTAGTCTGCCGGCAATACTTTATGGTTGCGAAGATTGTAGCACGACCCTAGCAGATGAACATAATTTACGTGTGTTTGAAACTCTGGCTTTGAAAACTAGACGTGATGACCTTAGAATGGAGGAGATTGCATAATGAAGAACTCCACAGACTGATTCACCCGATGTTGTAAGAATAATGAATTCGCGATGGCCAAGATTGTTAGACCATGTATCGCGGATGGAGGAGAAGCAAAAATTATATTCTATCGTGGTTGAGAAGCCGGATAGAAAGAAGCCGTTGGGAGAACAACATTAGAAGAGATCTTCGAGAGATAGGTTTTCGTGCTGAAAACTGTATTAACGTTGCCCAAGGAAGAATCTAATGGAGAATGTTTGTTACTGCGGCGATGAATTTGCGAGTTCCGAAAGTCATAGAGTTAGTTTTTAAAAAAAACATTATGCTGTGTTCACCCTGCTTCGTTGTGATCAGTCTCGATTTAAAAAAAAAAAGTTATAACATTTTTCTCCATAGACCCACTATGATAAGAGAAGTTCCTTACTTAAATGTACTGAGTATAAATTACCAAAAGCGATCTCTCTAATTTGCACCGATGTTTTAAGGGAGTCCATTATGTACGTAGCTTCTTGTGTTTGTGTACCTGCTCTTCTGTCTTGTCAGGGTTACCAGGTACTTGGAGAAGTCAGGGAATTGAGTTAATAGTACAAAATTCAATAACATTTTTATTCCTCTGCTTTTGACGATGCAAAGCGATGTGAGTAAATTTTTGTTTTACGACTAAACTCCCTAGCATGAAGAACTCGAAGAACTTATGGCAACCAGCTGAACTTGGTTGTACCAGTCTTACTTTCTGTGAACTTAGTGGCAATATTAATGCTAACTCCTTATCCTGTGAGTACTCTCAGTCTCTAGTTGATTGATATGAGTGAAGGAGGGGGAAGAGTGGGTAGATAATAGAGGGACAGTTTTATAGTAGTAGAAAGCAGAAAATATTGCAGCGAAATTTTTTAAAAATTGTTTCAGCCTTCTGTATAAACATATACATATAATTTTAAGAACTGCTTTTAAAAAAGTTGACTTGAAAATCTTTTAAAATATCATCAAACTTTTCTAATTCAAAATGCCTCTTTTTAATGCGCATTTTAACAAGTAGTCTGTTTATTTTATATGCAATGTAATTAATATTTTATATATGTACATATTCAGTATATGAAAAATAGACATGTTACAGTATGTTTCAAGACTTGGTTTTAAATATTTTTAAGGTAACATAAAAGTCTTTTAGTTTTGTTCCTTCCCCCCCCCCCCCCCCCCCCTTTCAGTTTTGTTCATGTGTTTTCCAATAAATAAACAAATGTCATAAAAATACACAGAAAGGCAGAGGGTGGATGTTGTGGTGGGTCTTTCTGTGTATTTCTTCTATTTTTATATACAACTTTTAGCTAACAAAGATTTGCTAATTTTAGAAACTAATATATACACTAGAAACTCGAGAAATTCAACCTGGAAAATGTACTCGACAGACCTGGAAAAGTCAGGGAATATGAAAATAGAAAATCCCTGGTAACCCTGCTTGTTTGTAAGACACCTTAAAGTCAGAATATCAGTCATGTTGGTGATAAAAAGAGGGTAGATATATGTGCACAGCTAGCTCGTGCACTTGGATCAGTATCGCGGAACTTCCATGTGTGAGAGTATATTGTATTGAGGATCATGACGCCATATTTGAAGGCAACGTGGCCCCCGAGAAACACAGGGCGCGGCGCGAAAGCTTTCAACATTGGTGACGCCATCATACTAGTCCGGCTGCTCAGTTCATTTGTGGCGAAAGTTGCTCGCGCGAAGCAAAAAAATCCCAAATTTTCCCAACAACATTTTGAAATGCACTTTCGCTTACAGAAGTATCACATAGTTAATTCATTCGAATAACGCTACATCTTGTGCGTGTGTAAACCCGCTTTTTCAGGATTTTCTTTAACCACCAGTTGTTTTGTCAAAAATAGAAACGTTCAGTAATACTTTTTAAGCTAAGGCACAAAATGTCATTAAACTGTAAATTAGGGCTTTTCGTGTCGGCAGTGCTCGTGGTGTGGGGATATTACTTCTAACTTTTCGTCGAACATTTAAATCCTTTAGGATATGGGGTGGAGTCGGCTAGGGCCTTAGATGAACATGCAATTCCGACAGTTGCCTGACGTGACAGGATAAACCTGTCAGGATGGTCGTCTGCTGGAATCAAACCCACGACTTCAGAAAAAAATATATATTGGCCAGTCGAGTAACTTTGGATTTCGACCCGTCACGATTCGTCCTTTAGCCACTAAAATCCACACCCATGCCCCTGCCGGGACTCAGAACCCGGTACCTTCGAGTCGTTGGCCTACCGCCATACACTGCGCGGCTATCCTGCCGGCTACAACTTCAGAAGACAAAGTTAACTTTCCACCAACTGAGTTATATCTCCCGGTCCAATACTTTGTAATGACAAGAATATTTACTCTCGTGCCAAGACGCAGAGCGCGCGTGTGTGCGTTTGTAATATTCCTATAACTTTTCGTTCTTCCCAGCCAAAATGGAAGGAATCTCCAGAAATAAATATCGGGGTTCGATAGTCGGCGCCGTTCATTGAGGCTGCTTTCCAACGTTGGTAGTCGGTAACCAAAGCAAATTCTGAAACTGTGTATTAAATAACACTGGGGCCTATTCCTTTCAAATTCTCCGTCTTGGTTGTCAAGTATCGAGTGTAAATGATCTCCAAGCTGTAGCTAAAGTTTGTTAAGCAAATATTTACTATTTCCAAGCTCAAGTTGGTTTGACCAGCAGTCAAGTTAGGAGTCACACTTCTTGACGACCAATAGACCGAGGAATAGGTCCCAGCTATACCTATAAATTAAATTCATGTTTACATTTATCTGGTGAAACAAATTCCTGCAAACCTCGTTCGGAATGCCAGACGTGGAACCTTAGCAAGAACGACCTGGTGTGCTTAGTAACATTTAGGAAGAAATTGTAAAATGCTCAATAACAACCAGTGGTGACCACAGGGAAACTAGCAACAAATAAGTGGAAGGTAGTGGACAGGGACTTAATGCAAATAGTGTCGTGAAGGTCTGCTACATTGTAATCACTTCACGGCTTGTTTAGTCTGAACATTTTTAAATAATTTGTTTGATTTGGAAACATAAGCTGAGCGTTGAACGAAGCGAAAGCGAGACGTACCTGCGTTTGTTAACGATAACTATTGCTGTGAAGTGAGAACTATAGTCTTACGGCTAAGAGCGGAAAGTGCGTGACAGTGATGTGCATCCCATGTAATGAAAATAAAATAACCTGACTTTTAACTAACCCCTCTTCGCTCTCTCGATATACTGTTCGTGTTTTTCTGGCAGAATACGTGTCAACTAGAGTGGATCAACTAGAGTGAGTATTTAAGTAATAATAACATAAACAACCTAATAATCAGTGGTAATTTTTCGAGGGGGGTCAGCTGTCAACTCCCTTCTCAAAGGGATCCTTGAACTCATACATCTTCCTCCCCTTGATCTTGCCTCAAACTCTGCAATGTACACGGCAAGGGAGTAGATAACTGGTCCACCCAATGCTGTTACATAAACATCTTTTTTGTTTTTCTCATTACCAAGGGCGCCAATGGGAATAAATAGCATTTCTTATTCCCCTAATAACTTTGTGTTACTATTTCTAACGAAACCTAACCTAGTCAGTAATGCATAGGATTGACCAGTTATCTACACCCTTACGTTGTAGGCACGCCGAAATCATGGGACAGTTCTAAGTCTGGTGCGCACATGCTTCTATATTAGGAAAATAATACATTATTTGGATTTACCTGTGATTTTTTACCCAAAGTAAGTTTACGTTAGCCATGGTAAATGAATAGATATGTCATTTTACGAAAGCTGATACTATCAAGACACCCAGGCTCGTCAGTGTGATAGAGCCGTGCCAAAGTAACGCTGGAAGTACATTTAACGCCATATAACGCAAGTAACTAATAGGGTGACCGTACCAATAGTGAGCCAGGTGCCAGTGCTTGACCACTAAAGGAAATAAACGGTAATAATAGGGTACAGTAATAAACATAATATGTTTTATACTTCCGTAATATTTAATATAGTAGTCCCCAAACGCTCTGCAGTCAGAAAATGCACTGACTCTCACCCCACAAAATAAATATATATATATATATATATAAAGCCGGCTGTGTGAAGGCAAACAGAACATCATAAGATAGGAATAAGTGCAGGGAAAAGTCGAGAGAATGCTACGGTTTAAGTAAAGTGAAACTAAAATAACAGCAAACCTTAATTGCCATTACAGTGTCAGTGGAAACGGTACGTCGGAGTTGCGTAAAATAAACATTCACGGTAGGACGGCCACACCCAAACCTTTAGTCAACCAGAAATGCTTCTCGATGCTTTTATTGGTGGAAAGACCATAGAAATTGGACGATGGGGTAATTTAAGTGTTTCAAAGTCTCTGATGATTCGACCCCTGTTTGACGTCACGAAGAGTTGTGTATGGTGAACACTGGTAGAGGCATACAATCGTGACTGTTCGGTGCCTGCTGTGAAACATGATGTTTGAGGCACCATTTTTAGTATTGCTTTGGTTGATTTGTAGTTCTGCCGAATTGTGTCTGCTGCGTAATATCAAGAGATATTGCAGGACTAATTGCATCCAGTGCACTTGATGATCTACTGCAGTGGTCCAAACTTTGTTTCCCAGTGGTGACACTGGTTTCAAAACGATAATGCACCAGTTGACACGACTTGCTGTGTCAGATCATCATGCCAGTGAAGTACACGCATACTCTTAAATAAATGCCCGAAGAAACCACATTGTACAACTTTTTATGCTATAAAATGCTCCTAGCGATCATTTTTCTATGAATTTGAGTGTACAACTTGCATGGCCTGCATAATCACCGGGCCTTTTTCCATCATCATCATCACTGGCAGAACTTAAAAGATATTCTGCAAAAAGAATGACTCCAAGTGCCACTTAGTATAATCTAGGATATCTGTTTCATTTTACGTGTCATAGGAGGCTGCGCTCCTTATTTAACCAGGTAAATACACTTTTCATAGGTATTCCAATTAACCTGTACAATCTTGCAAGTTTTGTTGGTAGTTGGGTTATGCGTTGGGCTACGTGATGCAAACCCCAGACAGGAAGTGTGGAAATTTTTCGTTGTAGTTTTATGCCAGGCAACTATAAGATTTAGCGTCCTATCAAAATGAGAATAATCCAGGAAATAAACATTACTGGAACCGAGGTTGACCATCTCATCACCTTGTACTCGTACTATGTACAAAAGATACACTTATCCTCGTTTTATTGTTAAAATATTACTTTTCAATGTCATCATACAAAAAGTTACGGACAGTATATGGAAACAGTACTATGGTAGTACTCATTCAAATTTATGGTAATATTCTCTTGTTTTTGTTTCTATTGTGTGTGTAACAATATCCATAAATACCAGTAGTCTTTATTTTAAGATACATACACTTTCTTATAGCCTCTAGAGGAGACTTGTCTGCAGGTCCTAGTCCAAGCTATTTGAATGTGGAGTTCACTCAGGATCCTTTGTCTTCCGGACAGTTCAGTGATCCGTCGTCAGACAGTGTCTGTCAGTCACCAACGTCACCTCAGATTCCTAAGATCTGCAGGTAAGTAGTGTTTCTTCTCTATGGAAACATTTTTTTTTAATTGAATTTGTAAGAACATAAGACCTCATTCCATCACGTCGTCTTGTGAACGAATAAAAGGCTTTAGTTCAAGATAAGAACGTCCGTTGTGTCAGGCTGTTCTGTCCCGCCGTTCACCTGTTTGACTGAAGGGAAAGCAGGAAACATCTTATTCAGAATTGCCAACCTCGGAATACGTTGTTTTCTTTTTCTCATATTGAAAAGCAACAGAAAGCGCCTAAGATGTTCGTTAACGTGAATAGAATGATTAAGGATTTTTGGTAATTGTAATAGTGCATTCTGTTGCTATTGGTAATGGAAAGCTAACAGTTATATTTTTAGTTGGTTTTGACAACGGTAGCTGAAAATCTCATATTTTTATCCGTATACTAGCTTTAGGTTTGTGTAAGATTCAAAAACGATCACAGTCCAGTATATAGTCGCCCTCTGTGTAAACGCTGAGGAGAAAAAAAAAAGAAAGAAAATACCAATTTATTTCAAAGAGAGATTGTGATTTAGATATGCAATTATATTAGAACGACTATAGGATAACTTTGTCTCTGATTCCGTTTATGGTGTCAGTTTTCCTTGAATGTCTTTATTTATTTATTTTTTAACTAGTCTCATTCAAGAACAAAAATGTACAAAGTTTTATGATCACTCGTAGCCTACTCATAAGTTACATGGAAACTACCTCGTATGATGCAAGATAAGTGAAATATGTAAGTGCGTTGTATTTAGTATAAGAACACAAAAGCAAAATAAGATTATGCGGATAAGAATAATGAAACTGTAAGTTTTCTGGTATGGATCATCAGGAGATTCACGTTGTAACTTCCGGTTGTAGTCTGACATCGTATGTCTGCCCCTCTGCTGTGATAAACTTCTGCCGGCATGTTTAAGTTCTGAAGAAACCTCTTCCCTTGATCCTCGCTGAAGCCATCAATATTATTTGAAAAGTTGTCTAAGTGGCTGTGGAGTAACTGAAGATTTTATTCTCATAAAGGTACACAAAATCCTTAACTCAGCGGGCATCTTTTGTACCAACTCTTCCTAATTGTTAGCTTGGTGGTTACCCATTTTTTTTTTTTGAAAACTAAGACTTAATCAAATCATATACTAACTTATGACAGGGTCATATCGACGATGAAAGGACGCTATTGGGTGCATTATTTTTAAAAGTTTTTAGGGCCTAATTTCTTTTCACAGTGAGCTTAAAAATCGAGTTTCGTCTCGTTTACGTTATAATCTTCTCCTGTGGCGAGACGAGTGGCCCGGCCACCAGGAAATAATTGTTCGATATCTCGAATTAGATGGTGCGATGTATCGACATGGTTATATCGGAGAAAAGTGAAGCTGCCGGTTGAAAATTGCAAATAATTTATATAAAAGGTGTTGATAAGGAGTGTATTACACGTAATTCATTCAGTCGCAGTGCAGAGACCGACAGAAAATGAAAGTAGGAGGATTACTGTTCGTGTCAAGAAATGTTCAATAATCGAAGTAGTGGAACTGGCGTGCTTTTCTTACAAAGGCACTCACATGGCGAGATCAAGTTGGTAAATATATTTCACGCATAGATTTAATGAGGACTAGGTAATTCAGCTCCTGACAGGGTAATCTGAGCGGTAGCGCCCCTGGTACCAGCGTAAAGCAACACCCATGACAACACCAAACAAAAACGAATCGATATTAAGAAATTCGCTGCGTTCGCGCCGACATTTAAATGCACAAGGAATTCAGTCGTTGACCGGAGATTGGCGTGGCATGTTGATTGCAAGTCGAGTGCAATAAGTATTTTTAAATTGATCGGTTATATGATAGTCAAACCCCAAATGTCACCATCTATCATGTCTTAGTTAAGTCTAGAATCTTTTAACCGTCCCCTTAATGAGAATATGAAATGGTAAGGAAAATTGTTTTAAGAAACAAAACAGAGAAAAACGTGATTCCCCTGATTTGTTTCAACGCAACGGGTCTGCTGTGTATTTTCCTCCACGCGCATGCGTGGCGTGGTTGTTAATTCCCCTGTCGCGAGAGGCACTGTCAACGCATGGCCTTCCTGATTGGCTGCGTTTCTCGCTAGCAGACGCTGGCGATTACCATTGCTGGTATAGGAAGTTATTTCTCTAATATTATCTATCCTTTCTGATGTCACGCTTACCAGGAGAAAGGAAAAGGTGAAGTTTATACATTTAAACGTGATTAGGAGCGTTATGTTAGTTGCATCCATAACTTCGAATTTTCTGATGGAGAAATGTTATGAGCAGCCGTCGTAACCAGGTAACACTTTTACTATTATTTAGACAGTAAGTGACATTTCCAATCATTCCGAGTTGCATAATGTGTAAAATAGTTGTCTTGTTTGGAGGACAAGCAGTGATAACACCGAAGTTCAAGGCTATTTCCATTTGCACTATTGTTAAAGTATGGCGTATCAAGTACAAGGGGCATACTGTTGTAACAAGTACACTCAAGTTGAACAGTGATGTTATTCGTTTCACCATGGGAAGTGCTGTCCAGTTAATGTGTACCAATGTTCCTTAAAAAGTGCTCGTCAAATTTGCTTATTTCGAAGGGACATACTTTCCGAGAAGCAAGAAAGCTTCTGCAGCATTGAAATTCATTAGTGGTTCGCACACCGTTGCTTGTGGGCGCTGTACGGAAAAGTTTGCAGGCTGCAGTGGGAGAGATAAATTACGTACAAGTTGGTACAGTTAGGAGTACTCCAACAACAGTGAAGGAAACTCATATCTTCTCACTTTCGAGACTGAAGTTTATGTAATTTTACTCATTCCCGTAAAGTAGTAGACCTAGAGGTCGTGGTCATTTTGTTGTATCTTGTATGGACTACGTACTGATGACTGAGTGATTTTATTATGTTGCTGAGAGCTATTTTCATGAGAGTAATTACCATAGAATTGTGTATCATATGAAACGAAACCTCAAGGT
>JAGDQP010037338.1:0-18668 GCA_022664845.1 Lepisma saccharinum | reverse complement strand
CATCTATTCTTAGTGCGAAATGCACGTCGTCTGATGAGCCTTGTCATCTATTCTTGGTGCGAAATCTACGTTGTCTGATGAGCCTTGTCATCTATTCTTGGTGCGAAATGCACTTTGTCTGATGAGCCTTGACATCTAATCTTATTGCGAAATGCACGTCGTCTGATGAGCCTTGACATTTATTCTTGGTGCGAAATGCACGTTGTCTGATGAGCCTTGTCATCTATTCTTAGTGCGAAATGCACGTCGTCTGATGAGCCTTGTCATCTATTCTTGGTGCGAAATGTACGTTGTCTAATGAGCCTTGTCATCCATTCTCGGTGCGAATTGCACTACAACCCAACCTTTACTGCAGCTTCGTCATAGAGCCAAGATATTTGAAAAGTTTCTCGATGTTATTATCCATCATATACCAAGTCAACGCTGAATAAATTTTTCTGTCAAGTTCGTCATATTTTGTCTTCCTCCTCTTCGTGTCCATGTGAAGTTCGGCACTAGCCTGTAAGCTGTCGTAATGTTCCGTATCTTCTAGCAACATCTTTGCAAGCACGACTGCGTTTGGGTGACTCTTTCCAATTCTTCTTCCAAGCCATAAAACAAATCTGTTGCACGTTCTTTTTACATTATTTTCTTTAGTTCACAATGGTTCGTGGTGTTTTCAAATCTTGCAACGTTAATTTAACTCATTTTCCGACGTCATACAAGGATGAAAATTTGCACAGCGACGTAAGTCAGGTGACAATACAATATTTTATTGTTACTTTAAGATATTTCTATATATTTTTATATTTTAAAGACATATTTTAATATATTTTTAAAATATTACTTATTATTATTAGCCTGCAATGCTGTGGAGTTTGACTGATTTCAGAACATATTAGGATTTGGGTTAATAAATTAATGAAAAAAAATCTTTTCAAAGACATGCTTTTCTTAAATAATTCACACTAAAAATAAAAAATAATTTTCTTTAGGTATGATTAAGAAGTCTTTTTTTTTAATTTTCGCGAGAGACCTAAGGCCTCTTTTGTTAGTCAACGCAGTAACTAACACCTACTAGAGGGTTACGCCCTCTCTATAGGGAAGGGATGTATAGGAGAGAGGAATGCGTGGGATTGGGGGTGGTCTAAGGGAGGTTACAAAATTTATTTATCCTTTATGTCATTCGTATCATAAATAAATGGTAGTCATTATAAGCATTTTGCTTATAATCATATGTTAGGTTGAGGATCCATGGTGATTAAGATGGCTAATGAATAATGGGGATGAAGTGCAAGTTTACGCCACAAACATTAAAACGGGCAGGTGAGGGTGAATCTTCTTACCCAGGGGCGACTCTGTGTGTGATGAGAGACAGATGAACCCTTGTCGAGCACTGATGGCGGTGATAGGTGAGAGAACATGTAATGATAATGATAATAATGATAGAGAGTATAAATGTCTTATACTGCAGTTTCCAGTGGGTTTGTATGTACATAAATGTAAGGACCGGAATAAGTAGGTTGGAGATTCATGTTGAGGACTGAGCGGGCTGCGAATTGGAGTTGGGATAGAACGTTGTTTCTTTGGAATGGGTATAGGTTTTGCAAGGTAATGGTGATGAACGAAAGAAATTGATCGATGGTAATAGGTTGTGGTGGGGAGAGGATTGGTGTCTGTGTTGCTTTAGTCTCTGGAGGGCGAAGAGGTAAAATGAGTCCCGGGTTGTCTGGAGTAGGTTCTGGTCTGTTTTTGCATTTGTAACTGTAGGTAGGATGTTGTTGGTTGCAGGTATTGCATTTCGGTGGTTGGTTGAGGTTTGGGCAGTCTTTGGTGCTGTGTAATCCTGTTCAATAGACACATGTTGGTGTATTTGGACACTGAGAGGTTGTATGATGATTATACTTTTGGCAGTGTTCGCATCGTGCTGGTAGTGGAGGTTGTGAATGAGAAGGTTCTACTCTGTAACGTCGTCTATAGATACAGGCTCCAGAAGTCAGTAGGTTAGTGATGGTTTCTGAATGATTGGTCAGTACACGCACCATGTAGCTAGGTGTGCCGAGTTTGGTTTTAATACGGATACATTTTGTTAGAAGATGGTCTTCGGTTTTGAGTTCCTGTGTAATTTCCTCATCTGTTAAATCTGGAGTGAACCCTCGTATTACAACATATAACATTGGTGCTCTGCTTGGAGGTGGTGGTTGTTTCAAGCTAGCATCATTGAGTTTGGTGAAATTTGCAGAAGTTCCGAATATTTCCAGGCTATGTTTGTCTTGTAATCTTGTGGCTAGGTTAGGATCGGAAGATTTTACTATGATGCCATTACGTGTGTGAATGATGCTGACAATGAGGTCTCTTGATACATATTTCAGAAATTGTTGGAATAGCCCTTTGGTATTTTGAAATCTGGGGTCGAAGTTTGTGAGTAGATATGAAGTAACTGAATTATTGGTAGATCCTAAGAGAGAGTCTTCGTGCGCCATTTCATGATCTGAATCTGAATCGCTGATAGTGTGCGTTTTCTTAGACGGAGGAGAAGTTGATGATCGTCTGGAGTTGTCCATGCTGGATGAAGCTAGTTGATCTGTAGTGCGTTTTTGGTGTGCTTTTGTTCTTGTTTTTATGATAGCTGAGTACGATGGAGGATCAGAATAAGGTGGTGTAGGAACCTGTTGTGGTAGATGATGTCTTCCAGAATGATGATGAGTAGTCATATTATCGGAGAGGGTCCCCTGAAGGACTATATATAAGCATAAATTAAGAAGTCATGGGGCACGCTCTTATATATAGTCATGTTGTAAGTTATTTAGCAAGCGCTCCCCATGGTTTTCTTGTTAGTCATATATATATATAAAAAAATACCTTTTACTTTTTAGTACGAATTCTTTAAGAAAAGTTTGTTTTTAATAAGTTTCTTAAATTAATTGTTAATATGTAGCAGACGAACTCCTTTTCGGCGGGAAGCGCCATAAAGAATTTACCGTCATCAAGCGACAAGAAATGAAATTACAGCGAAAATATGCAGTTCAAAACAACTTCGATTTTGAACAAGTGTATTGTGTCTATTAGTAATTTTAATACTTCCATTGGAATACATTTTTGAATGTGTTACAGGACTTTATGTATGTATCAGATTCAGAAGGAACAGGAAAGAGATGATCTAGCCAAGCTTTCATAATCTCTTATTCTCCGTCGGATGGCAAAAAATCTAATGAAGGAAAGGATGTTTATAACAGTTCACTCACAAGTTTTCAAAAAAATCTCGTAGCAACGATTCAAATATATCATGTATTTCTTTTCGTTAGATATTGTAAAGCAGAAGTTAAGTAAAGAACACAATAAATTATTTAAACGGTTCACTGGTGCAGGCAGAATTGCAAGATACAGTTGAAATATTGACTCAACTGGCGGGGTAAATGTGTTCAATGGAGTTTTTTTTAGTACTTTCAACTCCTTAATTTTAAAAGATTCATGCGATGTGTTCAATGTAATGCGATATTTAAAATCTATCCCGTCTGAATTTACTTTACTGCTCTTTTAATTTTTTAAACAAAGTAGAACTGGCATTAAAAGACTCCTCGAGACTGCAACCCTCTTAATTCACTCAACCAACAACAACAACAACAACAACAAAATAATAATAATAATAATAAGACCTTTGGGCATTATTTTCAATGTAAGTGGTTGTGTAGCAGCCAATCAGAATTCATAAGGCATACCTCAACGTAAACAATGCTTACATGCACCCCGAACAGTTATAGAACTAAAGCCCTTCTCTCCGGTTCCTCTCCCCCCATTTCTTTTGGTTACTGTATGGACTTCAATATATAGTCACCTTGGCCGCCTTAATTGTATTTTTAAACAGATTTATGCTTGTAGGTGTTCGTGATGAAAACTGGCTTGATACTGCCCAGGATAGAATCCAATGGCGAACGTTTGTTACTGCGGCGATGAACTTGCGAGTTCCATAAGCCATAGAGTTAGTTAGTTAGTTTTATTGTCGATTTTGTTAACTGTTTCCTTAGTAATATTATTGGTTCTTTAAATGTTTACTTAACTTTTCCCGGTTTATGAATATCAGAAGGATAAAATGCACCCATCTTTAAATTCACAATTTTTTAATTACGCGTTATATATACAGTATTCCTGTAGTTATACCAAATATTTCATGAGTGGAATGTAGTTATTTAGTTTCTTGTGTTACATAATTGAATTGTAAAGTAAATATTTAGTAAGGATGCATTGAAAGCATGATTATCAATATTTTTGCTAAATATATTATTAGTAATAGTGTTCTAAGTAGTTAATAGATGCCAGCACTAACAAATATTTTCTTTAGTAATGGTATTATGTGGCATTAAGTTTTTATGTATACATTTGAACAAGGGGCACTGAAGTAATCAATTGAAAGATTAGATTAGTAATGCAGATGTAGTGGGAATGTAGTTACCAAAATGTTTTCCATCCCCTTAATTACTTCTACTTGTAATAGTTAAACTACTTTAGTTATTACATATTTAGGTAAAAGCAACGTTAGAGGTAATGTCATTTGCAGTGAGATGTTTCTAGGCGTATTAGTTTGAATTATAGTATTAGCAGTATTATAGATTTGTTCTATGCATAAATATGCTTTTACTAGGCAAGGTGTGTCCAACTCGTAAACCACGAGACGCTGGAAATATCTCAGACTTGAGGAGATATAATTAATGATGATTTCGAGTTTTCTGCTGAATAGTTGTATTTTAGCGACAACAAACATTTCACATTGAGGGAAGTTTATTAGCACACCCGTTCCAATGACAAAGTTCTAGTGAATTATATTTTCAAATTAACAGTTCATGAAAAACAAAATACAATTTCAGATGTACCCTATAAGCAGAAACGGGTTAGCCACCGCACCTGTACCAAATGAAAGGCAGCAGCCCGCAAACTCCTTCACAAAAATGTTAATGTAGCCCGACGACAGCATTAAATGTTGGACACTCCTGTTCTATAGATGAGCCAGTGAAAGGTGATCTCTGACAGTTCGTTGTGCACGCGAGAGAAGATCACTGCTGTTGCCAACCAACCGAAACGTCACAGCTGCTATTCGAAATGGCATTTTCAAAATTACTGCCACAAGAGATGAATGATTCAGTATATGCTAAATCTAAACAGAAACTTGGCAATATAACTGGAGGTTTTGCTCAGCAACGTCATCAAAACCTGAACCAGCGATTGGGTGCTGTCCTATCTCCTACATTCTGATTTTGTCGCAGACGAATCTGTCAGAGACCAACTCTCTCCGGCACCACTTCGGCCATTTTAAATAGCTTTGTTCCCTTCCCCATGACGAAAACTCGGCGGGACTCCGGTGGCCCGTCTTCATGGTTGGTGGGCCATCGGTGAACCGCCGAGTTTTCCTCATGTTTTTTTTTTCACGCAGAGTAGTGTTTTAAGAATCTAGATTGAGGAATGAAAGTTTTGGCCACCTACATTAGCGCAATACTCCACATAAAATTGCTTTAGTAGTTTTTTTAATTTGTACATGACGGCAATGATCTTGGTATTTTCTTCCCATTGATATTTATCATAATTGTTTAAGTCATCTTATAGGCCTACCTTTGAGAACTGAAACTTTTAAGTTATATTTTCATGTATTTAAATAAATATACTCGTTTCGGACAATTGAATCGTTTATTTCAAAAATCCACTATCAGTCATAAGTCATGACTGATAACAGGTTTCTGAAATAAACGATTCAATTGAGGTTTACAGATAGTAAGTTTTCTTGCAATATATGATGATAATGTATGCTTGGGAGATTACCTATATTGTCCATTAAAAAAATTGTACAATTTTATAAAACATAATCTGCCAATATAAAAGAAAATAAAGAATTATGGGGAAACAGAGATTACAACATTAAACTTCGAAAAGACATAAGATTATTTTCTCCTAAGGGAAGCAATTTAGCTGGAAAAGGGGATAACAGCTGATATACTTAACTTTTGATCGAAAAATAAACACGATGCAACAGAAGCAGTTTTTGGCTTTGAAAGGGAAATTTAAGTAAAACACGGTTTTACTATACTGTGTTACAAAATAATGAAATGTAATAAAAATAAGAAACGGGTCATTGTTTTACAAAACAAAAACTAAATAATTAAAGAAGCTAGTCTACAGACTACTACTGTGTTTGGTCTTTTCATGTGAAGATAGTTTCTCACAGTAAATCTGGATAAAAAAGTGTCTGAATGATTCAGATATTTTAGATTGCACTTAACGACACTTACTGCTTGTAATGAGTTAATCAACCTCTTCCTACATTCGTTATTTGAATTTATTTACTAGCCCAGTAAACGAAGGCGAAATTTTCATGAAAAAGGAACAGATTATTGGTAAATTGAAAAATTGCATGGGAGTCAGGAAATGTGTCACATACTAAAAGTCCAAAAAAACTGACCATTGAAAGCAAAATGGCGCCCTTTATACTCATTAAACTTCAATGATATAATGCTGAAAATATCTATGTTTGTTTGACAAAGACTTCTACACCATTCAACGTATCCACACCAAACTTGGCACGAATATGCCTTGCCACTCTAGAATTACGTATGTGATTGTTTCAAGCCCCCATAATAGCTCCGTTTTCAGTGTTGCCGACCTATTATGAAGTAAAGTTTACCCTATAATTTCTATACCGTTTAAATTACCTGCACTAAATTTGGCCTGACGATTCTTCGACACCTTACAAACGTGACTCTAGGTCCATGTTGTCATCTCATAATAAAATTGAATACTGGCGAACCTATCCGCAAGAAATTCTCGCAGAAATAATCTTTGACAGCCTGTAAAAACAACTAGTGGGCTCTTCATCCTCGCAAGCTCCATTTTATGCCTTACTCAAAATGCCTATCATGTACGTTCCAGAAGGGCTTCAATACCGTTATAGGTATCGGCACCAAAATTTCAACACATGTTCTCAGATCCCATAAAATATCGAGTGTTTTCCACTGACAGTGATACCCTGCAGAACAATCAGATTAAATGAGGCATTTTTATAACCTGAAAGCATAACGTATTTAGGAACCTTTACTTCTTTGATGATCCTATTGCTTTTGTGGTTCACTTATGTTTCATGTCCGATTATTCTCAGTTGTATTATTTCATTGAGTTGATTATTCTGCACGGAATAAAAAAATACTTATCTTTTCCCCCAGTTTACTATCTTATTTTTCATTTTTATTTCGTTATGTCTTCACAAACTTTAACTGGTACTTCGAAAGAAATGTCTACTCATACGTGAAAGCAATCCTCAAGGCAAGAGCTCAGTATTGTCGTCGGAGAAGGATCTGCCACGCAATGCGTTTGACAGTTCACGGAAAAGATGATAGTTCGATTACACGTGACCTGGAAAGTATGCAGGATCTGGTAATACCTCCATTCCCAGCTCCTGAAGGACTGCTTTCGTCATTGCACTATGAGGTCTGGCGTTATCCATATAGAAAACCACAGGATGTAGTCTTGATTATCGTTTCTCCGCAATAGCCGTCTCATATTGACACAGTTATTCGCAAAAGAGCACAGGATTTACAGTCACATCCCTGGTAAGTCGCTCAAAGTGAATGATTTTTTTCTGGTCCCATCAAATGGAGAACAATGCCTGAGTGGATGCAGTTCACTTTTCACACAAGGTTTTCCGTTTCTGTTTTGGCTGATCCATTGTATTCTGTGTGACGTTGATGTATAGGCACTTTTTTTTGTCACTTATTACAATTCTGGACAAAAACTGTTGATGGTGTTGGTGAGCAGAGCGATGACGAACGAGGAAGAAGGAGGTTCATGGCTACACGTTGGCCTTTGTTGTTGCGAGCATCTGAGAAACATACACACAATGTGTTTTATTATGAACCTTCCCCATTGAGTGTAAGTGTCTGACGACGTTTGTATGGTTATAGTCCATCTGTGTGGTCGATCCCCGTGTCTTTTGGTATGAATTAGCTTGAATTAACGTGTTCAAATTGTCCTCACCAAAGTCTTATTTCCATACAAATCGTGGGGCGTTATTCATGTCGAACTGTCGCTTCTTGAAACGCTTATACCACCTTTGCAAAGTCCTCTCATTAATGACTTTGTTCTGCCTGAGCCTTAGATTCCTGAAAGCCATAAATAAAATTCAAATTCAAGTGGTGACCTCCGAGGCTGGCGCACTTCCATAAATCTCAAACAACACTGTTCCGGAAATGTTCCTCCTCAAATTAACATTCCATGTTCAATCACCTAAAAAAGGTGCATTGATATCGATGGTTCAACCTGGCATGGATTAACAAAGAGATGTGTTATGAAGAGCACTGAGCACACAGGCTAGTTCACAGAACTACAACAACTAGTTCACAGAGGATATTAGACCTCCTTAATTGGCCAACAGAATTTATGTTCCCAACCGATATATACATAATGACAATATTTTGAGTAGCGCGTAAAAGGGAGAGATTAAAGGTGCTTGTGGATGGGAAATCCCATAAATGTCTATCAAGGTTCTTCGTACAACATTTTATGCGGACACATTACACTAATAAAGAAAAAAATCATTTTATATTAAGGTAGTAACACTGACATCTAGTTGCTTCGAGGTGGAATAGCACAGACGCCCTTCTAGGATATCGAAGAAGCTTGATCTCAAATTTAGTGCAGATAAGCCGAATGATATAGAAGCTACTGACACAATTGAAATTTTATACTAAGGTGAAAACACTGACAACTGGGTTACTTATTGTTGAACTGTTGAACCCCGCAGTCGTATTTCTAGGAGGGTTGGGGAATATTCGTACCAATTTTGGTGTAGACGGATGAATGGTGTAGGAACCATTGACAACTATTCGATTTTACAAGATGTCAAAACTGTAAACTAGGTTGCTTGGGTGCTTCTGAACCCCACAGTAGAGTTGCCACCTGTCCCGTATAATATGCGGTGTCCCGTATTTTACGCGTCCTGTACAAAAGGTTGATCCGTCTATATGTGTCCAATTTTGACGTTTCACCTACCTTAAGAAAAACCACGGGACCACCATCGGTTGTCTTCGATGTAGGCACCATGTCTCCTGGCAATAGCCCTGCACCGTAACTTCCATTGTAGGCGGCTCCGTTGAAGTAAAGGAAGAGGTATCTTGAGCCACTCCTCCTGGCAGACTTTCCAGAGGCCACGGACAGTGGTGACACAACGAGATGCAAGTGCTCTTTTCAATAGGCCAAAACCGAAAAAAATCCATGAGACTCCCATCAGGTGACTTCACTGGTATGTCCTGCAAGGGAATAGCCTGGATGCCGGTGTCTGTCGCCATCTGTTGCAGAAATCGCTGGGTAGAACGCGACGTATGTGATGCGGCCTTATCCACACGGACTTGATTTACTGCATTTCCATACAAACGGGGCAGATCTTCTGTATAAATTGGTGTGAGAATATGTTGCTGATAGAATGCGGAGTTAATCTTGCAGTTGTTAGGCACTCGGCGAATCGTTAACTTGCCTTCATAGCAGTATCCCGCGACAACCATAAAGCCCTTCCAGAAACTTGCTTTGCACTGGCGGATGAAGTCAGGACGGGTTTTTGCATCGCTAGGGCTGTACATTACGGCTCGAATTTTGTCACAATCGGCTAGAAGATAAATCCATGCTTCATCGTGTGTGGCTACAAACTTCCACTT
The DNA here is from genome assembly GCA_022664845.1 of Lepisma saccharinum. Classification (NCBI taxonomy): domain Eukaryota; kingdom Metazoa; phylum Arthropoda; class Insecta; order Zygentoma; family Lepismatidae; genus Lepisma; species Lepisma saccharinum. The sequence goes on along the minus strand of JAGDQP010037338.1, from coordinate 9,003 downwards.
GTCTCCGGATAGATGGCGTTCGTAGAAGGTTTTCCTGTCCCTCCGATGAACCGCAGTAAGGACATGTCCACGAAGTTTAAACACCATCCGGAGCTTTAATTTGTTACGTAGGTGGCGGTTCACAGTCGATTGTGCCACGTACACTCGTCTCGCAATCACACGTTGTGGAGGATTGTTTTCCTGTAGGGCCATTCGCCACAACTTCCGAGCTACAGGTGGCGTCACCGCAGTACACGGTCGCTTTCTAATCCCCTTTGTGGGAGAACAAGTGCTGGAATCGTTGTGTTTATGTCGGTTAATTATGTTCTTGATGGTTGTTGTTCCCAATGCACACCCATTTTCCCTGCACTGTTTCTGAATCTGTGTCACGGAAAACTTGGCGTGGAAAAGTGCTACCACGTAGCCTTCCCAAAATCGGTTCACCTTGGGTGTCATGATTCACACAACACACACACGCGACCTTGGCGAGATACTAGAAGGCTTTGGCTTCCTGTTACTGTTTGAATCATTCGGATCGGTCGATTGTGTGAGCAGGGGTGCAGGTTTCAAATCGGACACATATAGACGGATCGACCTTCTGTATTATCAGTGGTTGTCCCGGATTATAAGTAGTAATTTCACACATATAGTTTCAAAATTTCAATAATTTTAACAAATACGTAGTGATGTACTCTTTTTTTAACTGTTTATTACACAGACTGGCGAGCAGACTCTGTTCATATTCCCAGGCCCCAACACGAGACCGGGGGGTGAGAATATATTACTGGTTACTTCTGTTTGCTCTAGTTGATAACACACTGCAAAACATAGCTGTGTTACTTCAACACTTTTCGGTGTCGCAGAGGGATCATCACCTATTGTGTTAAATCAACACCGTTTGTTGTGTGATTTCGGTGACTCAACACTGTGATAGTGCTAGCACGACAATGTTTATTATGTTGAATCACCGAAATCAACACAGTTTGTTGTGTTGATTGAATACAAAAAATAGTGGTCACCCAAGAGCACCGAAAAGTGTTGAATTAACACAAGCCTTTTTATTTCTGCAGTCCAGATACCACCCCCAACGGTGTTTATGAAATTGAAATATCCATTTTCCGCCCGCCAGTGTTTTTGGTGTGTAAGCATCGCAAGCAAGACGTTTTCTGTGTGTTCTTGATTATTGTGGAGGTTTCAAATTGTTTGGGTACTCATATAGTAGCACAGGGCCAAACTAGTTAATTTTATTTTAGGTTATTTCTGATTTGTCAGCTTTTTTTTTATATTATCCCGTAAATTTTTGCCAAGTGTCCTATAATTTATTCATCAAAAGGTGGCAACCCTACTTCACAGTCATGTTTTTAAGATGTCGAAGAATAGTCAGGCCAAATTAAGTGCAGGTACTTTAAACAGTACAGAAATTTTAGAGTACAGGTTGACAACACTGAAAACGGGTTTATTATGGGGGTTTGAAACCCTCACATATGTCATTCTAGCGTGACGAGGCATATTCATGCCAAGTTTGGTGAGGAAACGTTGAACGGTGTAGACGTCTTTGTAGAACAAAGAAGTACACATACATATTATCAGTATCAAAGCATTGGGGCGCCATGTTGTTTTCAAAATTTCGAGAAAATCAATGGGTGGATTTTTTTTTTGAACTTATGGTATGTTGTTTCTGACATATTCCCCCACTCCCATACCAATTTTCAGTTTGTTATCAAGTTGTTCCTATTTCAAACCAATTTTGACTGGATCATGCAGCCTTTAGGCATCTCAGTCTGTCCCTTATTTCTTTTGTCACTCCACTCGGCACCAATACGGGAAAGCTTTATAAATGTTTGAACTGATTCTAAGATGAAAGCATTTTTAAACGCTCATTTCAAAAAAGACATTTCGAGATTTAGAAATGACAGGATGATAAAATATGAAAAACAATGTAATGGACACCAGAAGAGGATATGTCCTTGAAAATAAGGACAAGGTCCTGAAACTGACGCTATGTCCTTCAAAATGGAGACATGGCCTTCAAAATGAGTACATGGTCTTTTAAAACAAGGGCATCTATTTCAAAATGAGGACATGGCCTTCAAAAGGAGGATATGTCCTTCAAAATGAGGACTTGGCCTTCAAATGAGAAAATGGTCTTCAAAATCAGGGAATTTACTCCCAAATGACGGCATATCCTTTAAAATGGGGAATGGCTTTTAGAACGAGGACATGTTCTTCAAAAGGAGTGCGTGTCATTAAAAATGAAAGATATTCTCTAAAATGAGAACGCTTGACAACCCTCCGTAATCCGAGTAAAAAATAAACTAGATAATCATTAGACACAAGATGGCGCTGGTTATCTTCTTCCTTACCATCAATTTAATAGCTGTTAATTCTTTCACGATAACCACCTAAACATGTCAATGTAAATGCAGATAATCCACATTTACCACAAATCCTTCAATACATCACAGACTGTTGGGTAGTTGAATTTTGTAGGTGAACCAGATCAGTGGAGCGAACGTGTTTCTCTATTAATCACATCAATCTGCTTTCTAATTAATATTCTTTAACTCTGTGTGGTTTCAGTATCAGTTATCAGAGAGAATTTGAATTATATCATACACTAGAATTCTCACGTTCCCGTTTCTTTTAACTGCTTGCTAACTCAACAACAATCCATAATTTTGAGTCTAAAACATTTCGCTGTGATTCTGTACTTCATCTACTTCAATAATAACAAGTGTCTGGTTCTACATAACATACTGGCGTTTCGCAAATTCTCTACATTAGTGGTTCTGTAGCCTTTTCGAAATCACATACTGTTAAATTAATTAACTAAGCGTGTTTAAATATTCTTGAGGTGGAGGCATAAATATTTATTTACAAGGTAACCAGAAAAGTTCTTGCCATTTTTGATAGAAATATAAAGGCATACATCAAATGTCACTTTCCGCAAATTATCAAAGTAATCCCCATCGGCATCTTTTGCCAACGTTCCTACAAAATGCCTTGGCGATAAAGCTGGGGTGCCCTGGACAAAAAAAAAAAGGTTGTGAGTGCCTACCAAAAGTCTGCCTCATTGACCTCGAATATGGTGGTCCAGTGAACATAATAAGTGTTATCTGATGGCGCGAAGTTCGGAGAGTACAGTGGATGGCTTCCAGACAAAGAACTGTACGGTATCTCTAACAACCAGTGCCACATGCAGGTTGGCAAGAAACACAACACCCTTAAGATTCACCAATATTGGCTGCTTCTGTTGCTCACATTCCCGCTAATGCGTGTACGGGTCCACAGTGATGGTTTGGTTCGTGGTAGCAGGTCGTAGCGTATGACTTGGGGGCTAGTCAACTAGACACACAACATAACATTTTATTGGTGTGAATGTTGCCTTATGGTGTGACGCACGTGGTCCCGGGTTGACAATCAGTATCTGGCACACTTGGAAGTCCTATACATGATCCATCTTTCATCACTGGTGATCGCTTGATGGAATATCGATAACAGTGATTACGTCATACCCCCCTCTCATGTAGGGGGGTGTCACCCGTCAAATTCTCAACAACCCCAACTTAATTCTTTTTGGGGTGAAAAATCGATAGAAACTGTGCAAAGCTCCACTTACACACTCCCAATGTTGACTTTACACCCCTCAACTGAAAATCCTGGCGGAAACCGTGATCGACAAACAGGTTGTCACGCATTGGTTCTTTTTCGATTCCGACAGTGTGTGGTATACCCACTTGCTCGCATTTCTCTTCGCCGTTACTCGAGCTATAACTGCTGTGAGTGCGCAAAGCTCCTGTCTTGGTCAAGGTCAATATTCCCACTATCACCTCGATCACTATTCCAGCGCATTAGGCACTTATTTCCGTGTCAGTAATCACGTATTCCGATACGACGTCAAAAACACCAAGAACATTTTTGGTTTCCTTGTAGCTCTAGAGTGAATTAATTTTGTTATTGAAAACTGGCTTTTAGTTACTTGAGTAGTATCAATCCTCCCCACTAGATAGCACCTCAGTTTCTTTTCACACTAAATATAGTTATGGGTATTGCTTAAGCTAGCTTTAATGTATAGCCTTAGCTATTAAATCTTTGTTATATTAGCGTGCTACGGACAAGAGTACTAAAACGTTATTTCTTTCGTAAGGTTGCTTAGGTTCAAATGAATAACAAAACACACTACAAGCATATAATTGTTGTAGAATATCCTGAGCATTATAACACTTTGGTATTATTGCAAATGAATGTAGTTTTTGATGTAGATTTCTTTACATCGAGATTGGCTGATTATTTTCACTATTGATGACATATAAATTGACTAGAGTGGTGTTTTGTTTCTTTTTGGTTTTTGATTGCAGCCGATAAACTTGAAGTTTATTGTAGGTTACAAATTTACTTACGTTACATTTTAAAGAAGGTATTTAAATTGTATATAAGATGTTTTCAATGTTGCATGTGGTAGTCTGGAGCTATTTTGATTAAAAACTGTGGATCAAAAGGGAGAAACAGGCTACAGGCCGTCACGATTTGAGAGTGTTTCCCCAAATGCATAATGGTATTGACCCTTTTCCCATAACCTCTTCATTGCAACAGCCTCAGGCTACCATACGGATTTATTACGTTTCCAAACGAAAGCCAGTGTCTTAGGGGAAAGCTTGGTACTTTATTCTGTAATTGTACTTAACCCAATTTATATTATGTTATGTATCTGACAGATATCTATATATACACGTATGTAGAAGACAACAACGCAGAGGGTCGGAAAATAAAACAATAAAGCCAAAAGGGAGCATGCCACATTATGGCCGGAATAGTGCAGAGATTTGAATCCTGTTTCGGCTTCACTGTGGCGTACTCCCCTCTGCGTCAACACTCCTCAGCCAACGAGGAGGATACATCACCCAATTCAACATCCACTAGAAGTAGTTTCCATTCATCATCATCACCATCATCAATGAAGAGATATGTGACGAAATAAATGTTTATGGTAACTTTTTGAATTACGAGTCTTTCGTTATTTCTTGGAAGCTCATCGTAATGTCAACGAAGTATATGTACACAATGTTATATTTCTGTTATAGTACTTGAATATGTTGATGTTATATTATTCAGGATTAGCGTGTAATGTTGAAAATTGCAGTTAATTTGTTATGTACTGATATGATTGTTATGTTTTCCTTGTTTTAATAAACAAGGCTTGAATTTTGTAATGTATCTTAGGACAAGATGTGGTTAATACCGTTTATGAGCAATAAAAACAGATTATATCTTTGTGTTGAAATTAATCTATTAACCAATACAAAATTTAGTTACAAAAGCTATGATAAAAGATGAAATGGATTAATTATATGGGCGGTAACACAATTACTGTGAGCTGAAAAACTGATATATGATGTGAAATTACATGAACCTACCTAAAATGTTCTGAATGTCCTTAGCTAATGAAGAATAAAAACTTTGTTTTTTTAATTATGTTGTAACCACTAAGGACTATGATTAAAATAGAGAATCACTCAAACATATATGGTTATAAGTTAATTAAAAACTGAGTTCAATAACATATATACAGAGTGTCCCTGAAATAATGATAGGATCTTCGGGAGATGATTAGTTATATCAGTACAAAAAAAATGCAGTTTAAGAAATTCAAAATTATGCGTAGTTTCGGAAATAGAGGCGCTCAAAGCTACAGAAGCACCGTCACAAATGACATCACATCTCCGCATGTGATGACAAGCGGTGTCGGATCTACTTAAAAAAAATGTTTAATTATTGTGAGGGAGTGTCGCATAGACAGCTTTCGTAACCTAAGAATTTCACTGTGTAATAATAAAATGGTTTAATAGCGTAATACTTGTTTTGATGCGAATAATGACCTCCCGAAGTTTGTTCTATTATTTCAGGGACACATTACTTTAATCAAAGTCTTACCATTTCCGTACGTAAGTAGCCAGCATGATGACCTGATCTACAGCAGATGTTAATTTCATTTCCTTGCCCCAGGTGCCTCATTTTCTCCCTTTTGTAGCTGATTTCTCGTGACCAAGTGCTCTTTTCTTCGATTCTCACCAGATTAATTGTGACTGCTGATGTCTTTCATAACATTTCCTCTAATCCTAGAAGAATGGATAATATGTTTGGTATTTCAATAGAAACTGTTCTTGAAAGTCAAAGGGAAAGTTTTGTCATATTATCTTTCCTTGATTCAAATATGATATTACACAATGATTTTGTTAAAAGAGGAAATAAGGAGGAACACAATGAGGAATAATCGAATCTTGAATATTATGAATAGACAATATACTTCTAGTGAATATACAAATCTTCATAGGGACATATAAAGATGTATTTTTAAATCTTGCTAAAGAATTCAACCATTACAAATTAATGAGGATACCATTCTCGTTTATTTTTTTGAAGGGGGAGGTTGGTTACAAGAACTAAAACTATCCACTATATACACCTGACTTACCTCCCGTTTACGAATTGGTTAATTAATCCTATATTTTAGAACTGAAACGAAAGAAACAACGTATCTTTGTCTTCTTTTTTTTTAATGTGACAATTTATACATTACATTGTCCTTTCCGACATTAAGGATATACAGATTCCCTTTGTGTTATTCAAAGAAGTAAGCAGAATTTATGTATTTTCTTGGAGAGGGTTTCAAAATTAGTATGAGTAAAAAGGGACATAAAAATATTTCTAATTAACACCTACAATTACCTTAATTTACATATTAAGGAAGCGGACACAATTTACACATGCGGACTTTATCTCAAGTGCGTTCGCGGTTTGAATTGTAAGTTGCATTTTAAACGATCCTCAAAGGATAGGACTTGCAGTTTTTGTTAAAAGAGTCTGCGAAGCACTCTGCTTGATGAAAACGCCAGATTTGAAGCCGAGACCACACGCGCAAAAATGAGTTTTCTAATCATCTTGCCAACCCACAGATTCGCTTCACACTTAGCTACATATCGCATTGATTGTGTCCAATACTGTACACCATATTCATGAAAAATGACCCATGAAACAGTTTCTAAGTCTTCAAGTTGCAGAGGCTTGTAGCATTGAAACAATATACACGGTAAACGCAATGTACATTCACATTAAATCGAAATTTAACCATTTGTACTACTTCTTCGATCTAAATTAGTTTAATCACTTTCTATGATTATGAGTGTACACTTATCAACTAGATGAATGGTTAAACTCGAGTCCTTCTAATCAAAATATGTTGAGTAGAATTCTTGATGAAGAAAATCTGTTCGAGATCTGCTAGAACTAGAGATCCCATCCTTAAGCCGTAAAGATAATTTCTATCCCATAGAAGGCAATGGCTCACCACCATTGCTTCATCTTGCTCAGAGTTATGTAGTTCACACTTTTGTCTCCAAATAAAGCATATATTGTCATCCGCACAGTGAGAAACAAAACAGAAAGCATAGAAGTATGCTATAATTTAGTGATAAGTACAGATCTGGATAAAGGGGGGACGACTAAAGAAACTGCAGCCTAGGGCCGTCACTCGTTCAGGGGCCCTGCAAAAGGCAACTCAGTTACTTTTACGACTACAAAGGATTGGTAAGAGAGTCTTTAGACTACGACTAAAGTCGATAGACTTAGCTTAATCCAGCACTGGATGAATAACATGAAAGTAAAACATCAAATTGAAAAGCTTCGTGCAACAGTTGTCCAACACTCTCGGAAACCGAAACTGACATTTTTACACGATCTGGATTGAATGTATATTTATATACAGGATAGTTGAATTCATTTAATACGAATTTTAGACCCTGTATTTCTTTCCCCGTATTTTTAGGTCTATGCGTTGAGTGGAATAGTTGTCCAATTCTCCCCAAGCAATGATGGCATGCGTTTTACGACCGTGCATTTTGCGGCCCGAAATGCAGGCAACCATGCGTTTTCCGACCCTGAATACTGATTCATATTGAAATGCCAATATTGAACTTGTTAGCACTAGTAACTAGATTATTATTATTAATATTATTTACTTTTAATACATGTAAGAAGCTTGTTGCATATTGCTGGTTAGTTCAAATTAAGTTGGGTTACCAATTTCATTTTGGGAGCGAACTATTACTATTTGAGAAGTAAGGGAAATCGCTTTGGGTAAAGGTATCATCTGGGCGATATCTACGCATCGTGAATATGACATGGGTGATGTGGAGGTAGTGACCTATTCTCGATACATGGTACAAAGTGAGGTGGGTGGTCAGTCCCAAGATCGACCACCTTTACCATCCAAGGTGCTCAAAAATACTAATGATACTCTGGTACTCAATTTGATGGAAGGTGAGTGCATCTCCGATTGCCAGCCAAGAGAACACTGCAAGGAAATCTTCAGTGTTCTGGCCGGGATTTAAACCCGATTCGCCTTCACACGTACTACCGCCTGAGCCACGGCAACTCCGAGTTCAATTGGGGAAACAACGGAATTCATTACTTTTTAATTTCAATTATACATAAGTGTACCAAACCCTACCGAGCGAGTGGTAGCGAGTAAAGGCGGTTTAGTTGAAATCAGGTTAGATTCTCATGTTTTTCATTCCGTCTGTGATTTTGCCTCCTTATTTAGTATTTTCTGCGTTTATTGCTTGTTCTACATCTGTGCGCTGCATTTGGAAATATTACACACTATTGCTTCCTTCCAGCGAGAAATTGAAAGCTGGTTCCTGGAATGGAAACTATCACCTTAGGTTAGCTTTGCGGAACCTCAGACTTACGAGGGACCAAGCGATGTTGCTTAATACACAGTTAAGATGTAATATCATTAATGAAGTAACTGTTCAAAACATGGGAGACTCTAAAATAAATATATGGGTCGCAAAACACACGATTCTTTTTCAAGGGTTCGCAAAGCGCATGATATTCGATAGGGTCGCAGATTCCACGATCGCAAAACGTACGGACTCCAAGCAATTAGGTCGAGGACGTGTGACATAACCAATAACATAGTAGAAAGTACAAGGTACAACGACGCTGAATCACGCAAGAAAAATG
>JAGDQP010037337.1:0-18669 GCA_022664845.1 Lepisma saccharinum | reverse complement strand
ATGGTATCGAGACCGAGATTGGGTTCCATCTTACTTCTACCTCGTCTCGAATTTATATAGTAACCCTTCCTTACTTGACGTATCGGTTTCAAAATGTTATGCAATGTTTAGAAGATTAATCTTTAACGTGTAGCTTAATATAGTCCACCATAAACATGGTATCGAGACCGAGATTGGGTTCCATCTTGCTTCCACCTCGTCTCGAATTCGAGACCAAGACTGAGACTAAGGTTTAGGAATCGAGATGAAACCGATACATTATGCACCGAGACTCAGTCGAGACTAGACTAAGACCGAGACTTATTCGTCGAGACTCAAGATGAGACCGAGACTCTTGTCTCGAATCTCTCAATCGAGACTAAAAATGTTATTTTCATGAATGTCAACAATATTAATTTAATGCTTTCATTTATGACTTTTTATACTAGAAACACTTTTGTGACAATTAGTCTCCTTCTGATAAGTTTTATTTTACATGCTGTAGTTTAAAACTATGAAGTCATAAGTAGTCAAGTTATGCCAAACTATTCAACAACAATAATATAAATGTGTTGGAGATTGACTCGCCGACGGATAAATGCAGATATTAATTTTCTTCTGCGAATTTTTATCTCCATGCTTTCTCTCTGTTGAAAGTCTTTTACTTCTGTTAAAGCTCCCATATATATCAGCCTCTACTAGACTGATCCCTTAAAGACTGTAAAGAATACGTTAATAAGTCAAACTGTCTAAATTCAAATACGAGTTATATACAGGTATTGGACAAAGTATTGGAAACACTTGTCCAAAATGGAACATATTGTCACTGGGCTTGGTAACTGAGCACTTCGTAAATCAACCGTCTCTTGTTTGTTGCAGGTAGGATGAACTTTGCACTAATAGTAGAGTGTGGTTGTGGACGTTATGCAGGTGTGCAGGTGCAGGTGCAGATGTGATAATTTCGTTGAAAACTCACTCAGTCTTACGCTCGCTTAAAGCTCAGAACTTAACGCCCACTCGCGCTGACACTTCGATTACTCTGAAGCTCACCCTCTGTTCGATCTCAGACAGCTCGCACTTAGTCGATTACCTTCCGTTTAATCTCACATAGCTCACATTCAGTTGAAGATCATAATCTCGCGCTCACCCTACGTTGAATTTTATAAAGCTCACACTCATGCGCGCTCACACTCCGTTAAAAGAAGGATTCGGGCTATCGTCATGAAAGATTAACATTGTGCAAGTTTTGAGCCCTAAGTTTTACCTGCCCAATATCAACTCCCCAAGTTAAAGGTCACATATTCCTCTTGTGAAAATGTTAACAAGGCATACCTTTGTAAAGCAACATCAACCCAAGTTTGTGTTTACATATATATATAAGCCGCGTCCCAACGGTATCCTTCGTCTCCTATTTCGTTTCCTGCCGGATGCTCAGCCATCATAAGGAATGTCCATGTTAGCTCGTCTCCATTCCTTGTGTCCTTTTTTGTCTCCTTTGACAAAGGATACATCTGATGCATCCTTCACGGCAGCCATCTGTGTAGCGTTCAATAATTGTTTCATGTGGAAACTAGCGACACCTATGAATTGGCTGATGACTAGAGCCCGAATGTTTGGCAAAATGTCTTTTCGTTTTCGTTGCGAATTATCAGCATATAAATACTGTAACAGGAAATATTTTTACTCATCGTGGGAGCGTTCAAACTGATTTTTCATTTTGCCTATTTTACCTTCTGTTGCCTATTTCTGGACATGATGCCTTTTTCTGCCTTATAATGTATTTTAGACTTTTAGCAACTTCAACACAGGCCCTGGCCAACACCTTTCCGACTCTTTCCCCTCCCCTATTCCGGCCTGAGCCTTAGATACCTGAATGCCATAAATAAAATTTAAAAATTCATCATATATCAGATTTCTCAGTTATGAAATTTATTTTCTGATACTTCTCACTTTATACAATTTTGCAGCTACAAGACTGGAACAAGCATAAAAATAGTCCCTATTAATTTTGTAACATCACGTAATAATCGAGAAAATAAGAAACACTACTGTCATAAACTCCTAATAAATTATCTTTGTTAGTAGTATGGTCTGTGACCGACATATTACTCGAGAATGAGGAAGCAACTCTCCCATTGTTTTAAAGTTTTTTAATGCATAATTTCTGTATCCTAGTTTCACTATTTGATTGCTGGAGAAAAGTGGAGAGACTGCCCCATCACTCTCCCGTAATCGCTGGCCATGTACACTCATGCTCATTTTTTTTTCGTGTCTTTATTTGACAGTTTTTGACGAATAATATTTTTCTCGTTGAATTCTGGTGTTCGCTTAAGTAAAAACGAATATTTCCTGAAATTTTGTCACAAAAAGATTAACAAATAATGAAATTATAACGAAAAAGTAGAAACATGGAGAAATGATCTAAATAAATTACGTCCTAAACTTAGAGATTTTGAAACATAGGGAAATCGACGGGGAAATTCAGAGGAAAGAAGGGATATTTCTCTTGGTTCTATGAAACAGTGTATATCTTTAATATTACCAGCAACTGAGTTTATAGATAATGTTCTTTCAAATAAAGCATTACACAAACAAAAGTTACAGATACAACATATGAATTGCATAATCATGTAGCATAAACTATTATACCCCCGAGAAGGCGAGAAGATAGACACAAGATTGGTTTGAAATGTCGAAGTGAAGATTGTCATTCAATGTTGTGCTAATAAACGGTGATGAAAGTACGATAATGCAGCGCCCTCTGTGGCGACTGTTCTCGTTGAGAGGTGGTGCTCCGCTCGTTAGTTGTGTCGCAAACTGTGGTGTGTAGCTAGAGGGACACTGTTGGTCAGTGTTACCTTTTAGTGTTAGCCTTTTTTCTTGGTGGTGTGATTTAGACATTACAGCTTTATAAACATTGGAGATGACTTAAGTTGATATATCGACTTTAAATAACCAAAGAAATAATATCCTATTTCTGGACTTCAGTGGCTTGGAGAAGAAACTAAATGTCGCAGCAGTACACGGTACTTTGTTTGAGTCTATGCATCTCGCGGAAAGTGAAGTTCTTTCAATCGAACCGAAGCCTCACAAACGTAAAGTTTTTGTGAAAGTAAAATTGAAAGAAATTGTAGAGCGAGTATTAAACGACTGCAATAATCAAGTTATTTATATTGACGGGGGAGAGAGACATATTCCTTCCTTTAGGATTGGAACAACAAGAACCTCAAAGTTATATCATATATGATATCCCGAGTGAGATAACAGATACTTTTTTGTGTGAAAAGTTAGCGGAGTTTGGCTCAACTTCCCGAATTTTCACAGAAGTATTTACGGGCATGATATGTAGTCTATAACGGAAGGAGAGTACCATACTTTTCTCAAGTCAAGAAACTCCTTCTTCGCTTTTTTCGGTTATTAAATTACAGCCTACAAATCATTCCGACTGAGTTTACTAGACAATTGACTATACAACCACAGAGTGTAAATTACCCGGAGGGTCAAATAAGTGAAGGATCGCGAAATTTAGATCCAGAAAATTTTCCTACTTTATTAGACACTCTTCGGAGTGTTCCGGAGGCAAAAAATAATCATCGTATGAGTTACGAGAGCAAGGTGCACAGAGCACACAAATAAGCCAGACAACAGAATCAGTGGTGACGACTGGTGTTTCGATCAGGTGTGAGGTAGAAAAAAAATCGAGGTCACTTATAAACAAGCAGTGGATATATCAGTGTTAGAGGAGCCAGAGAGTGTTGCTGATTACACAGGTCTGCGACCAAAATGATGCCCGGGATATTTTCGTCGTTTCTTATAGATTTCGGGATGCTGAGTCCAAAAAAAAGTGTCAGAAGTTGACCATCACGTCACGTTTTCCCCCAAAATCATCATCATTATTATTATAATCACGTCATTAAGTACAGTAATTCATATAATTAAAATGTGTGGCTAAACGTTGTGTGGTAATTAATTAAACACGATGACAGTATATAGTTCATTTGTGTACGCAATGAATGTGAGATGTGAACCTCTCCTGAAAAGCATGACCGTTTGTGGAACATATATGCTAAACAATTGATCCATTAATATAGTACAGGTTTTGTCTTCCTTCATGTTCACCACTCACTAACAGCATGAGGAATGGGAAACTGGTTCACAGCAGTTTTAACTCTTAGCCAGCGGTTACAGCTAGGTTTATCTGGCGTTGCGCGTCAGTATTTTGTTGGCTTTGTCGGTTCGTACTGAGTAACATTCCAGTGCGTCATGACCACAAGAGGCTGTGTTAATTCAGCAAATAGTCTTCATTATATCTGTGGTGAATATATGAAGGGCCCGGGGAAACAATGGTAACCCTCATTTAGAAAAATAGTTGAGTACAGAAATAGAATGGTAACACTCATATTTACTGACTGTGGAAAAAGCTCAAGTTAAAAACAACTGGCCGCACAGTGGCCATTTCTTTATGGGAAGCCCCATAAGCCAGCATGGAAGAATGAATTTTCCAAACGTAATATCTCAATTCAAGCTCAATGTTACCATTATTTCACCCCGAACCCTTCATATATTGAAGAAACAAGAGAAGAATATGAAGGATTTTGTGAAAAGGTGTACTTTGCCTATTTCGGTATAAATCTGGGGTACCAAGGTAAGCCTTGGGCACCTCATAATGTGTAAATCTTGAGTTGAAAATTTTCGACCATGGTTAAAAGGCGTTAGGCGTGCCTTTCATCTTGGAGTGCCAATGGTGTGGTGTGAACAACAGAATCATAATTCTGACTGTTACTTGTGTTCGTGTGTTGTGACAGGACTCAATATCAAGAAGAAGAATTCCATGTTATATCGTAACCCAGTGTTCGATTTGTTATAAATTACGAAGGGGGGATACTAAACTAGTGGTTGATGATAAGTTTCAAGATACTACCTGTGTGGTAGAAATACAAGGATTTTATCCCTGGTTGGGATGATATTAAAAATGAATAACTGGGGATGAAATCCTCACATAGCAGGGAAAATCCCCGTTATCCCCCAACAAATCGCAGTGCAATTACCTCCCATCTCGAATACGTCCAATTGCCCAAAACTCTGACATACCTGTGCCAAGCCCTCCCACTACATTGGAGTATATAAAGTTGGATTTGGGGTAAGGAAAGTGCTGAGGTGAAGTCGATTTTATGAAAAACTATTTTATATACTTAGTAATTTTAATTTCTTTACTTCTGTTTTAAAAATATTATTTTAACTTTGGCAAACATGTAAATGTTATTTATAACTTATATTTAAATGACTATAATAATTTCAGTATAGAAGTTATACTTTAAATTGCATAGGGTAAACTTTCATTTGGAGCTTTTAAGAAAATGGATTACATTACTTAAAAGTTATATTATAATTCTTATTCAAACTTTCATTTTTATCTTTAAAATAAAATTACATTTATAACTTTGTAACGATTTATGTAAAGTTGAGAGTTTATTTTGTATACTAAGAAAAAATCACTTTTAAAGTTTGGGGTAACAATTTACTTCATGAAAATTAAAACTTGTGAATGATTATGTATTTTGTTTAAGTTACAAATCAGATTATTATTTTCGAACTTGAATGTGTTAAAACATTTTCTTTAAACTTATAATCATACAAACGTATTTATAAAGTTTTAATAAGTTTTTAGAAGATGTGAGCTTTTCATTATAAAGCTAGAAATATCATGTTACTTTCTACAAGTTACAAAGTATGAATTGAAAAACTTAAGTTAAAGATAAAACTTTTTAAAGTAAACTAAATATTTTTCTAATAAAGTTGAGAATGATATTCCACTTTGTGGAAAGTATGAAATAGAAAAGGTAAATTAGAATTAATAATTATACAACTTGAAGTCTCATAAACTTTTTTATTAGAAAGTAGGAAATACTATCTTACTTTGTACAGCTTACAGATTATAAAATGAAAAAAACTTTAGTTTGTTGAATACACAATTTTAATGTAAGCAGTGTTCCTTACGAAGTTGAAAATAATATTTTATTTATATACTATGAGAAAAAAGAAATAGTGTTTGTAGAACTTAAAATTAGTTTGTTAAGTTGCGAGTAACAATTTACTTTATGAAAATTAATACTTGTAAATGATTATTTACTTTTGTTTAAGTTATAAATCAAATATTTATTTCATACGTTGAATGACATATAATCATATTAACGAATTCCTAAAGTTTTAATAAGTTTTTAAAAGATATGAACTCTTCATTACAAAGTTAAAAATATTATGTTACTTTTTATAAATTATAAACTATGAAGTGAACAAACTGATAAAACTTTTGAAAAGTACAGTAAATCCTTTTTAATAAAGTTAAAATTATATTTTACTTTATAAAAATTTTAAAATGGTGGAATTAATAATTATATAACTTAAACTCTGATAAACTTTTTTATGTGTTAGAAAGTAGGAAATAACATCTTACTTTGTACAGCTTAGAGAATATAAACTGAAAAACTTAAGTTTGTTCATTACACAATTTTATGTAAACAGTTCTTAGAAAGTTGAAAATTATATTTTATTTTATATACTAGGAGAAAAAAGAAAAAGTGCTTTTAGAATTTAATATTACTTTGGAAAGACAAACTGAAAAAAAATAGTTTGCTCTCCACATAATTTTATGTAAACACTTCTTAGAAAATTGAAAAATGTTATTTCTATTTATTTACTGGGAGAAAAAGAGAAAAACTGCTTGTAGAACTTAAAATCAGTTTTGAAAGTTATTACTGCTTGTAGAACTTAAATCACTTTCTAAAGTTCTCAGTAACAATTTACTTTATGAAAATCAAAATTTGTAAACGATTATTTACTTTGATTAAGTTAAAAATTAAATTATTATTTCCTAACTTGAATGTCTTGAAACTTTATATTTTAACTTATGATCATATTATCATGTTTGTAAAGTTATAGTAAGTTTTTGATTTTTAAAACTTTCCTTGTTAGAAAACTGTGACTGAGATTTTTATAAAGTGGCATATAACATAATATGAAACAGTTAGTATAAACTTAATACTAAATATTGTACAGTATAACTGACATTTTTTTATAAAGTAAAATAATTTTTATAAAATTAGCAAAAATACAAATGAAAAAAGTAAAATGCATTTTGTTCAATTAAAATATAAAATGCAAATATCTTTTTACTAAATAGAGAAAGGAAAGTTAATTTTTGTAAAATAAGAATGAAAACATTTTATAAAAGTAAAAAATGGAAAATGAAATGTACATTTTGTAAAAGTAAAAACTGTTAAAGGGAAAAAACATTTTGTAAAAAGAAAAAAGGTAAATACTTTGTGAAATATGAAGAAATGTAGAAATGAGTCATTATTAGAAATTGAAATTGATATTTGATTTTATATAATTTAGAAAATAAAAATTGTTAACTATGATTAAGACTTTTTTACTCTCTGAAAGTTAAAGTTGTAACATTTACTTTGTACAAGTTATAAATTATAAACTGTAAACTCGATTATAATGTTTTCTTATAACTTGGGAATCACAAACTTTAAGAAAACTTGTAATAATCTTTGAAGTCTCAGCACTCATCAATGGACAATGAGGTCGCTGTTCATTGCATTTCACAGTAATTTGCAAGCTCTTGTATGCTATGAACTATTTTGATAGTATTCTTAACGTTTAAAATATTTTTACAAATGTTAAAATAGGGGTTAAAGCGAGGAGTCCTAGAGCGGTACTTTCTTATGTGTGATGACCAGAGGGCGGATTTTACATATTTGCATATTTTTAGATTGATGAATATTCGATAATCTGTATGATTCCAAATTTGATTTACGCTGTTTACAATTAAATTAAAGGGATTTTATTCGGCATATTTTAGATGTACAAATATACTTTGCTCATTAGAGCATATATAGACATATTTTCATACAATTTTACGTATGAACTTTTATAAAACACTTTTTTCTATTTATGGAATTGAAACTCTTTCAAAGGTTATTAACTGTTATTTAAAGCCCCATGCTGCCCTAGGGAAGAGACTGATGGATATCAAACTTACATCACAACTGCTCGAAAACCAGAGTATGCAATATATGGAGAAAGAAAGATGTTTAATTTTTAAAGCATCTAGTATAGTGATGACTATGGTTAGATTTACATAGGCAGTGAAACATACTATTCGTTTCAACTCACTTGTTCCCTCAAATTTTCGTACTGATTGTTTTTTACTTGGATACATTATCTTCATTGTACGTGTTTCAAGAGAAGAGGAAACTAGAGTCTTGATTGACGCTGCGTTTCTTTAAAAGACGCTGCGTTTCTTAAAAGACGCTACTTGAAACTATATTGTTGCTTGTGATATCAGGAAGAAACAAAAGTTCTAAGTAGGTTAGACCCGACTGCCTCTGTTAATAGAGCTTGTCAACTTCACCTTGTATCGTATTCTAACATCACTGTCATTACTTGGGAGATTAACATGCTATTAGTTTTACTCTCCGAATTAACACATTTCGTATAAATATTCTTTGTTATCGGTCATTCTGTGTTAATTTTATTTATTAATACGAAGTACAAAGACTAAAGTTTATTCGCAAACAGATGACTATATGACCAAAATTTGGCTTACTAACATTTTTACACCTTTAGATCAAGTCAGTATAAGAAACTTAATTCGGATGCAGAAATAGAGTTAGCCAGGGTTTCCTTTTAAAGATACCATCCCATTCTCTGATTGAGTTGACATTGCGCTTCTTTAAAGGCGCTACTTGAAATTATATTGTTTCTTGTCATATCAGGAAGAAAAGTTCTGAGTAGGTTAGACTTAGATCAAATCAGTATAAAAGAGGGAATTCGGTTGCAGAAATAGACTTAGCCAGGGTTTCCTTTTAAAGATATCATCCCATTCTCTAATTAAGTCTGAATGAAAGATCACCTTCGCAAAAACCCATGGTCTACCTTTGGATTTGAACGCAGCACTTCGGAATGCAAAGTCAGCACTCTACAAACTCACTTATAACTGCTCGATGTTAGATTTTATAAGTTGTTTTTTTCTTTTAAACTCTCATGACTCTTCTAATCTTACATGTACTGTACTTATATAGAACAATCAATTGTTTGGAAACACGTAAAGGTAGAATGACAAATTTTAAATAATCTTTATATGAAATCTACGGGAATCGGAAAACGAAATGCTGTAAGTAGGGGCTATCTGATTTGGGGAAATAATTTAACATATTGTAAAATGAATGACTGAAGTTTTCCAAGAGGTTTTCTCAATCACACTAGACAAAGAGCGGGATGGTATTTATGAAATAGAATTTTAACGATTAGCCTGTATCATACTCTCCTTACCCTATTTCAACGTGAGCGTAAGATGTAAAAAGTGATAAATAAATTGAAAATTCTATTATAAATATAAGGAGAGCACTGTCGAGAATGAATTTAGTTTAAATCAATATTTTACTCGTTTAAAATATATGCTTATATAGTTTAATGAACAAACTTATTATTTGATGCGTTTAATTATAATGTGTGTTGTATTCAACTAAGGTGAGGAATGTGCGAAGGAATCAATTCCAGTCTTAAGAAGGGTAAAATTACACATCTGTTAAGTTAACGCATAATCCAGGGAAATAAGCATAAGTGAGGATCGTTCAGATGACCACAATTACTTTTCACTGACCTCCACATTATTACTTAGTTCTTACAGATGTAAGCCATTACACCACTCATCCTGACAGCGTTCCTATGTATAAGAGGTGAAATGAGTGAACGAATCAATATGGTATTTCAAGTAAAGTTTTTGAACAGGTCCTCGTTTATCTGAGCTGACCCAATTTATACCCAGTGAGCAGAATTTTTAATTATTTCTTTGTTTGAAGTAGGGATTCCACCAGGATTTTCAGTTTACGGTGTAAAGAATTAAGAGGGTGTAATTAAAGTTTTACAGGGTCGACCAGGACATAATTTGTCTGTTCGAACTAATATAATGAAAAATCTAGACAAATGTAAATCAAAGGTGGTTGACCGCTGGGATGGATTCCAGAACCTCTTAAATGCTGTCATTCTACTGCTGTCGTGCGACCCCTCGATGAGAATTGCATATGTCCATTCTACGCCTGAAACCCAGGGAAATAAAGGCGGTCGACCTCGCCTCCGTTTAGATCGTATATTAAGAATATGTGTAATCTCGTTGCATATCTCCGTGCCGTTCACTACGTGTACTCATTCCACAGGGGCTACCTTTATTTTACCTAAATTAGTTTTATTATTATTTCTAGTAGAAAATTGTTTGAATCCCTTAATTCTAATTTATAGCATCCTACTGTAATAGGTAAGGACCTACTGACAATCAAACTCTATCCATTGTTTTCATTTAATATACTTTTTTGCACTTCTGAGAGCAACAATGAATGAAACATTAATACCCTAGAATCATAAAGCCTCAAAAGAAGACATTTTTTTAGATGTTAGAATGGGTTTTCTCCGGATGCTTCCGTTTCCACACATTTTCTTCATTGCAGTAATTCATCTCATCATTATCCATACGACCTAAGTGATAATTACTTAAAGATCTTAAAATAAACTCAAATTAGAATTCCAGATGTTTAGAATTACAGTGAACATATATTCTCAGTCAAAATTTGGGACTCGGTATTACTAAGATCTAATGGAGTCCTCTTATTAGCGGGTGTCTTAAGTGTCAACCGAAGGAAAAGTTCTTATTTAAACCATCAATTGAGCTTAAAAGTTATCTCAACTTTAAAAATTAAGACCAGTGTGGCATGAAAAATGTCTTTTTTCAATCTCCATTAAAAGTTTCGCACCAAAGATGTCTTTTTCATCTCCACTAAAAGTTACATTAGGAACACAGGTATTGGTTTGATACCTGAGATGCTGACACTTTATTTCTCTCCATTTTATTCTTCGCAGCTTTGAAAGTACGTACCTTCAACATTAGGCAGGAATTACAACCACTATAATGAAATAGATATAAAATTTACTTGAAAAATCTCTTTCAAATTATATTATATCACTCTTGCTTTATGTTATTCGAGACTTTTTACATATTTTTTCTGGATACTTACGTACAATTGTAAAATTCCGGAGGTGTGATTACCGCAGTGTAGAACTTAAAGTCGGCTGAAACGTGTTTACCTAGAAATGATCCGAACTTTGTTTACGTATAAAAATGTCCTTATTAATAAACGGAGGAGTTAGTTTCTATCAGAGAACGTTAAAAGTATCTTCACATCAACTTTAATAGGTGTAAAATTACGAACGAATAAAATTGATACGCTGTATAAGTGAAAGAAGGTTGATACTGAAGATATCAAAATTTTCTAAATTGTGCAGAAACATGATTGGAAAAGTCATTTCATATGATAATATTCCACAAACATTCGTTTTCAATATTAGCATTTTATATTAAATTCTGACATGATCCTAGATAATTGCATTGTACAGAAAGGATATGTGCCAGAACATATTCAAAATATAGTTTTACTAATGTATTTCATTTATACTGTGTGTTATATCTACCCAAAGGTATGCAATTAAGAAAATCACTGTTTTATGTCTTAAGTCCCTTGCTAACAAAGCTATAGAAAAAGGAACCTTATGATTCCGCTTATCAACTCCATCTGTCTGTCTCTCTGTCTGTCCGTCCTTCCATGTTCAGAAATTAAATCTCAGTAACTAAAGAATGTAGTTACTTAAGGTATTTTTAAAAAGATATTCACTAGTAGTAGTTGAAGCTTGCTAACCCATATTAAAAATCAACTGTCTAAAATGCTTCATTCCTTTATAAGTAGCCTATCTACATTAACTTAACATAAACATTATTCAACATAATAGTAAGATAATGTGAGTGTTCCTATCCTCAATCACTTCCTTATCACTGTTACGAACTAGTGTCCTCAAATGTAATCTCAGGAGCTACAAGGAGTAGAGGTGTATGAAGAGTCATACAAAAGATCGTGTGTTGACTAGCTCTGAAGCATCATAACTGTTTTAATTAGTGTAGTGATTTAATGTTGTAAACTCATTATTAAAATGGTTAAAAATGATTTAAAAAATTTCCATTCCGTTAGACATATCAGCTCTAAATTTGGGATAAACATTATTGAACACAATATAAATACTATGGGTAACCCCGCCCATAAGCATCAGCGTTATCAGTGCTGTCAGTCTATTTTATAAAATGAATCTTTATGTATGATACTATTTCGCGATTATTACCAGAATCATAACAAGGTTATTTTTAAAGCTTTTAATGAACACCAATTACCACTGATTACTGATTTTATACCAATCTCTTTTATGCCTTCAGCTGTAATAACTTTTTACGGAAGGTGTGTGATCTTACGTTATTCTTTTCGTAATATATATATATATATAAGGATAAAGATCTTGCACATCATCATTATTTTTTTCTATTATTAATTGAAATCGTTCTTAAGTGGCAACTATTATCAACTTGTTCTTTATACTCCCATTTTATGTTTTACATACTCGTTTTTTATAAATACGTATGTATTATAGTGTGATAGCTTTTATAACAGTTTTACTGTAGATAATATAGTCCTACTTTTAATAAATAAATAGTTAAGAATATTTCATATGAAATTAGGGGCTGACTTGCGATTTTCTTAAGAGGGCGTACAGGTCTGAAGAATACAAAATCTGGGACTTTTTTGATATTATCCGAGAGCAAGGTGTTTTAAAGGGTGCGATGAAATGAGATGCTTATTCAGTGTACATCTGCTCTGATTACTTAAGAAAAGGTGTAAACGTGAGGAGGTGAGTAATATAGAAGAACTCAATCAGAAATTTTCACAAACCCTGAGAAGAGTATCTCATCCTTTTAAATTCTCCACCACACATCTCTCAGGAATAAGTAACTCTACAGTAGTATTCCCACGAACCCTGCTTGAAGCAGTCATCCTAACTTACGTTTTCCTCAGTCTAAACATGCGAAAACTTGAAACTCCGACTAGTAAGCTTTCCACGTAAACACACTCCCCGTTAGGCTTTAATAACTCTCTCAATTAAGTTTTTCAACTGATTAAAACAAGTTTACGAAATTAAAATTAATTTTATTTACGGTCTTTTCTCATCTAACGCTTACGCTCAAATACGAAAAAAATGTCTCCATCATGCTCTATGTGGAGGGTGGAATGCCAGTATTTCTCTCATGTAATTGCGTATGCATAACCTTACAAATGCTATATGTAACGCTGACGCTGGGATATTAGAGGGAAAAATATCTCCTCTGATTAGTTTACCAAGTGAGCTATGACTCACCACAATCGTTCCTCTGACTTTCTAATTCCTCTAGTAACGGAGCTATGCCTGCTCACAAGTAAATTAAGAGGAATATCATTCATATAACAAAATTCAATTACACTATGCCTATATCAATAAGATATCATGCATATAACAGGAACTATATACTAACGAGATGTAATTTTTTATGTCCAACGTATTCGAACACAGCGGTTCAGCATCCTGACTGAAGTTTCCAGTTTTTTTCCTCAGTCACACCAGGCAAATGCTACGATGGAACCGTTAACATATGCCTTGACATTTATCTTCTTCAATCCTTTCCCTTCCCTATCCTGACCTAAGCCTTAGATGTGTAAAGGTCATAATAAAATTGAAATTCATACTAACCCGCTGTAGTTCACTAGTAAAGCGTTTACCTACTATTCCAGAGGTCTTACATTCGATCCCAACGGTTGACCATCCACCCTGAGGTTTTCCACACTTTCTTTTCCTCAATCATACCAGGCAAATACCTTGATAACACGCCCTGGAAGATAACTTCTTCAATCCTTTCCCATTCCCTATTCTGAAATAAGTGTTAGATACCTAAAGGCCATAAATAAAATTCAAATTCATACTAAGGAGAGGTGAATACGATCAAAATTTCAAGTGAACATTACAGTAAATACCAGACAAATGTAACAAGCCATTTCCGAAGTCATAACAACATTCAATGTTCTTCTATACACGGTGTTATATGAGAAACATGAATATCTCATTAAACGTATTAAACCCATGGTGGCCAGTGCAATTCATAATCAGTCGTGATTCTGCAGTCTGCATTTTTAAGATTATATAAACATCGTTTAAGGTCAATGTCAAGTAAAGTCTCAAACAAGAGATGACACAAGTATATGTCTAAAGTAGTGACAACATACACTCGTACTACCAGATCATTAATTATTCTTGTTTTTCATAAATTTACTCCCGGATTTGACAGCTCGCTAATTGTTTTTGCGACACAAAAACGTACTACGTAAGTAAAATCCTCACCCTTTTCTCCCGCTAGGAAGAAAGAAACTGAAGGCTTGTTCCGTTTTGCACGAAGAAAAAAAAGTATAGAAAAAAATGATGAGTTTTGAAAAGAAAGGGGAAAACAGGAAGAAAAATTAATAAGTTTCGAAAAGAAAAAAGAGGAAGAAAAAAAGAGTTGAAAGAATTTTTTTAATTTGTGACCCAACCCACAAGTCCCTAAGGGTTGAAAGTTAATTTAGTTGAAGAAAAAAGCAGAAAGGGTAGAGATGAATATTTTGAAAACGAAATCAGAAATGAAATTAGTAATGATGACAATGAGACATGAATGTAAGAAACTAAGTACCTTTGAATATGACATACAAATAAATATATTTAGTAATTACATTAGTTTGATTAACAATTAACTAACTGACATGAATTTAACTGTTTTGCTGACTTGTGTTGAAAGAAAAGAATGGCATTGCTTCAGATCCAATGTTTAAAGTTTAACTTGCTTCAACTTTTCGATTTTGTTACCTTGCGGCAGATCCAATGTTTAAAGTTTAACTTGCTCCAAGTGTTAGATTTTGTTACCTTGCGGCAGATCCAATGTTTAAAGTTTAACTTGGTTCAAGTGTTAGATTTTGTTACCTTGTGGCAGATCCAATGGTTAAAGTTTAACCTTAAGGTTGTTGCGGTATAGTGGTGATGGTTACAAAAGATAATACTTGGACTGGTATTGAAACATTTGACTAATGCTGACTGATAAATACATATGTGAAGACTTTAGTTGTTTGTTTTAGGAATAATGCTGATGGCAGAATGTCGCCTTATGACATAATTATATATTGAACTAACACACATTTGGACGTCTACTAAGCCGTTTGTTGTATCTTATTGAAACTAATGTGGAATATACGGACTTTTGAAGCTAGGAAAAGCGCTTATTTTAGTTGGACCTTTGAATTGAAGCAAGGCTTTCAATGAGTTACTATTGACATACATTTAGACGTCTACTAAGCCGCTTGTTGTATTTTATTGAAACAAATGTGTAATATACTGGTTTTTGAAGCTAGGAAAGCGCTGGTAAGTTGTGCGAGTGTTGACTATAAGTTGGTATTGACATATATAAAAATTGAGAAAAAAATAATCAACGATTTTGCATAATAAAATGTAATTTGACTAAATTTGCGTAGAAAAGCTCCCGAAAGCGCGGGTAAAGTGCACCAGTGTTGAATTTTTCTTATTGAGATATAGAAAAACAGACAAAAACTAGAACATATTGTACTGAATAAAATGTGATATTGACTAAACTCGAACTGAAAACCTTCCGAAAGCGTGGGTAAATTTGAGAAAGTTTGGATGCAGGGCGTAAACCTTGGCGAAACGTGAATGTTGTATATACTGGTTTAGAAGCTAGGAAATGCACTTAAATTGATTTTACCTTTGATTTTTAAAAAGTCGCCATTTTATAACTAAAATGGCCGACAAAAATCTATTTTGCACATCGTTTGAGCTACAGAACTGAAATTTTATATGAAGACGTATTGCCATTATTAGATTGAAGAAATATAAGAAAGGTTTTTATAAGTCACCATCTTTAAACAAATATGGCCGTGGAAATGATGTTTTGATAGAATACAGAGCCTAAGCGACTAGGCCTAGAAACTTGAAACTTGGTAGAAACGTTGACTACTGCAAAAGAATTACAAACATACCAGAAAATTGTACAAAAGTTGCCATCTTTAAATAATTATGGCCGCCGAAATGATGTTTTGATAGAATACAGAGCCTAAATGGGTAGGACTAGAAACTTGAAACTTGGTAAAAGCGTTGACTAATGCAGAAGAATTACAAACATACGAGAAAATTGTACAAAATTCACCATCTTCAAACAAATATGGCCGAGGAAATGATTTTTTGAAAGAATACAGAGCGTAAACGGATAGAACTAAAAACTTGAAACTTGGTAGAAACGTTGACTACTGGAAAATAATTACAGACATACGAGAAAATTGTACAAAAGTCGCCATCTTTAAGCAAATATGGCCGCCGAAATTATTTTTTGAAGGAATACAGAGCGTAAACGGCTGAGTAGAAACTTGAAACTTGGTTGAAACGTTGACCAGTACAAAAGAATTACAAACATATAAGACATTATTTTGAAAAGTCGCCATTTTAAAACAAATATGGTGGACGAAAGAACCATTTTTCATACCGTTTAAGATAGAATCCTGAAAGTTGGTATAAAGATATATGTTGATGAGTAGATTAAGAAAATATAACAAAAGTTTTGAAAACTCGTTGTTGTTTGTGCTAGATAAAATATTTATTGAACCCATCTAAGGATGGATATTGCTGTCAACGCGAATGACTTAAAGAAATACGTTATTAATGTAACATTTATGGTATTTGAGTTGTGCAAATGTGGTTTAAAACATTTGTTTTGCTTATATTTTATTGGACAACTGATAATGAGACAACATATTGTGATTAGTGAACAAATTCTATAAAGATGGTCAACAAAAGACTCGAACCTATGTGATGATGAAACTGTACATAATGATGATTTGTGAATGTTGTACTAACAAAGTTAGTCCTAATTGTATAATAAGCAGTATAGACCATTGGAAATCGGTATTGCCATTAACATGTATAGCATGCTATAATCATACTCCTATGGACACAGCTCAGCACAACTGCATTGACATTTGTAAGGATCTAAGGGAGAAATTGTGCGGGAAACCTTATTGTATCATAGTACTTGTAAGGAAATTTATGAAATATATTCAGATATACAATGCAATTATAGCATTACACTGTCAAAGTTTTTGTGTACATGTATAGAAATAATTAGAAATGATGAGTACTTGCATGCACTTTCTTGGATAAAGGATTGGATTCATGGTTGTTCTACTTGGTGTCTTTAAGGAAGAAAATTATGGAGAAGTACTGACGTAGAAGAAAAAATGAAAGGTTTAGAGATGCGAGATGCGCAGAAGTGTTTTAAAATGACTGTGTTTGGGCACACAAATATTGTTGTATAAGCCCTATGATTGTTTGGGTTGTTTCAAACTTAGTGTGAATAGAAGCTTTGTTGGTGTAGTTGGTCTATAGTTTGGAAGAAAAGACAGAACAAGTTTAAGATTGAAAAGACTGTATTGGGATTATGTTGTGCAGTATTGCGTGTATTTAATTGAAGAAATTAAGTACTTTGAAGAGTGTTGTGTCTTGCTGACGATAGGAAACTTTAATTTATAATGGATTTTTCGGGAGAAGATAGCTGGTCCAATGACAGCTTTTTAAATATAGTGAACGTAGTGGAACATTTTGCTGAAACTTTATCAAGTATTGAAAAACGATCGCAGAGTCCTTCCTTGCTTATGAAAAGTAATGTGACTATGAAAAACGCTTTAAATTTTGTACTCTTAGAGAACAGTGTACATTCCCTAACGAAAAGTGGATTTCTTGAAATGGATATTGAAGAAAGGCCAGCCAGTCCATCCCTATTAAAACCAAGTGTTACCAATGTGTACTTCCAATGTGTAAATGCAGACACAAAACTTGGAATGGAGGCTCCCCGCTTTTTAAGAATGTGTACGTCCCTAAAATCAAATGAGGTGAAACATGAATTTGGTGAAATTGATATAGAAGAAAGACCAAACAGTCCATCCCTATTAAAGCCAAAGGTTATCAGTATGCACCCCCTATGTGTAAATACAAACACAAAACCTGGAACGGAGGTCTCTTGTTCTCCAACAACATGTATGCAAATACACATGTTACCAAATCAGAAGAAGGTGGAAAGTGGATTGAAGCAAATGGATACGATAGTTAAAAGTGGAGATGTGTGCGCAAAATACAAAATCATGATGATCTGCAGGAAGACATAAATATTCTTAGTAAATTAGCAGAACAACAAAGTGAATGTCATGAATTGGATAGTGGACGAGATAGGAAAGCGAAAAGTGAAAGAACAGCAATATGTGCATGTGAACGAAACATAATTGAGAAAAGGTGTTTATTTAAAGCCATGGAAACTGCAAATTAAGTTCGTTTTCCGTTAACTTGTGGTGGATGTGTACAACAAGCAGGTAATCAATTTGCGCATGCTTGCATGGGATTTTCCTGGAATGAAATAGAACGTGAACATTTGCTTAAGATCGAATGTGGTGTAGTGTATTTGAGCCTATTCATTTTAAGGCTTTATATAATGCGTATGAAGTGAAACATAATAATTGCAACGACTATACAATTGGTATATTTGAAGTGGGACTAAGAAATGTACTGGAATGTAAACCGACTGAAGTTCAGAAACTGTTACTTGTTAAAGATATTTTTGCTGAACATAAGGAATGACTTTAGTGTGAAGAAAAAAAATTAAATATAGATTTAAGATGACTAATATGGTGGATAAAACAT
>JAGDQP010037336.1:4167-18669 GCA_022664845.1 Lepisma saccharinum | reverse complement strand
AAAATGATTAAATCATTCATGACGAACCGACTGCTTCTCCTTGTCTGTTTGTTGTGTGTTAAAAGTGCCAAAAACTGCCAACTGAGTTCGGATTACTAAAAAGAACCGGTTAATTTAAAACATTATTTGATTTCATTTATTTTATGAGATGTTAACACTGAAATGGACATTCATTGTTATGTATGAGACTGAAAATTAACATTTCAAAAAACGAAGCACGCTTGTTTCCTGCGACGCAGTGCGGCCTTTTGAAGAGGCGACGCACCGGCCAAATGTCCCGGTGGGCCAGTACGTACCTGCATAGCCCCATATGTTAGTAGTGTTACACCCAGCTCGTGGCTTTTCCATTATACCATACATACAGTATGCTCCATCATCATACATACAGGGTACAAAGGACCACTTATACTTTTTTTTTAAATCAGTGTTCCAACATTTCTATGATGTCCAAATTGTGGTCATTTACGGCTAAAGATTTGTGCTTTCTAATTGAAACTTTTGCATTCTTATCCTGTAACTGGAACAAGAATTATGACTCAATATATGCTTAAGAGAGCTCCTGCATAGCCTAGTCGGTAGCGCGCTCGACTTCAGTGCGAGCGGTCCCGGGTTCGATTCCCGGTGGGGGCTCAAAAATTTCGGTGTTGACCCAGCATCGTGAGGACGATTGGGGAGCTGCTGTGAATAAAATACAGTGGCGATCACAGTGAGAGCATCAGCCCTCCTCTCCCAACCCGTCTGGTCAGCGTGGGAGCAGTAGACCAACTCCTCCCATCGGGGAGAGGCCTCATCCACTAGTGGATTGAGTATGGCTGAGATTTATTATTATTATTATATGCTTAAGGTGTTCTCCTCGCCCCGCTCTCCCTACATTATACTGATTAGTAGACTATCCATACAAGGTTGAAAAAATCATAATGTTTTTAAGAAATGTTGATTTTTTAAATTTAAATCGATTTTCTTATTTAAATTAAACTTTTTAAAATTTAAATAACTTGCGGCACTCATATAAGCTACTAAGTTAGTTTTCCCTTTTTCAGTAAACACTAAAGTAAAGTATACAAATATGTGGTGTTCCCTACGGAAGATAGCCATAAAAAATGGGCAAATATTAGTTTTGAAAAGGGAAGAAGATATGGCGTTACTTTTGGTATATTTTACAAACGAAAGTCAACATGTACGGAATTTCTACGTTACTTTCGTCGGTACACGATGAATGAAGTAGTTTCAGAGGTATATGCACAGTAATGAAGTTGCAAAAAGAAATGATTTACAATGTTCCGACGTATCTGCTTTCCTTCTAAAATGACGTCTCTGCCTTCCTTCCTTCCTAAGTAACCGCAAATGTTATAATCGTAATTGCTTTTTTCCCCGCACTACATCTCCCAAACGAAAGTTCCACGATTTAAGTTTTCTATGATATATTTGGGTTCACTTCAGTTAAGAGTTTTCAGCTCTGAAAACTGTACTATCAATCTGGGAACATCTTATGACAATAAATTCCATAAGTATGAGAGCTATTTTAGAGCCGCGGTCCCTCAGTGGTAGAGCGCTCACCTCCGGTCCGTGGGGTTCCCGATTCGATGCGGCTTGTGCCATGTGGACTTCGTGGTGAATGAAAACGGTGTGCGTGGGTTTCCTCAGGGTTCTCTCGTTTCCTCCCACTTTCTTCACTCCACCAATTATCCCATTATTCTCCATTCGGTCTGATCAAAATTCCTAAAGGCCTTACAAGGGAGGGTTACGATATGCTGTCGCTGAAAGCCTAATAAAACATAGAGGATGGTGAGATATGGAGAATAACAAAATTTAAGATGTGATGGACAAGGAGGGGCAGAGCTAGGCGGGGGGCGAAACCTCGAAATTCACAGAAGTTAAATAAAGGATATATCGACAGTATTTCAGAATAAAGAACAGAACTTTCGGGAGGTATCTGGCATAAAAACTAGTAAAAAAAGGTTCTTTGAATATGGGTGAAATTTTCGCTTAGTTTTGGAGATACAGCGTTTCCAACTTTGAATCCAAATTCGGCGCCTAGTAATGGGAGGAGGAAGTCAGAAACGAGTCATTGAATGAAAATTCCGTTTCCGAAAATTTGTTTCTAGCAACAAATTGGTTGATATAAGGAGTGAAAACACGATGCCACTGGATTATCAGTGTTGCCAATTAGGTATAAAGTTTAAATTTTTCAAATGACAGTTTGTCGTGTTATTGGATATTTTACATCGTCTAGCGATGATAAACAACATACTTAAAGCACACACCACAGTGTTGCAAACTATGGATAAGAAACACAGAGGTTTTCGCGATCTACAGGTCAGTCCATCTGAAATCGTCCAGCTTGGTTAATCGACCTCTTTCAAAATAATAATAATAATATTTATATTCCTTATATTAGAATAGTTCAAATCGGGTATTCTTTTATTTTTATCCCAATCTATTAATTAATGGCCGCCATTTTTGCAGTAGTTTACAAAAAATGTTATATTTTGTCCCACCAGAGATATCGGGCCTCCAATACGCATAAAATACGAACTTTTTGATTTTGAAACATTCATAAAAATAAGAAACCACATGTCAGCCTTCATATTTTGTATACATTCAATATAATTTGATGTGTAATAGTGTAAAAAGATGATATTCAATCCGCTCCGTACGAGAAAAAAAATAAACTAAATTTATTCTCTTGTGACAATCACATTTGGATATTATTTTGATCACTTCAGTTACGTTTTAGGCTTATCATGCAGAGAAGTTAAATTATCAAGCAGATTTAAAGGAAAAAAACGTGATTTCTATTTGAATGTCCTATGATAAACCATTTACATTTTTTGTAAACTACTGCAAAACTGGGAGATAAAAAAAATATTTACTGATTTTCGTAGGTGAAAGCTAATGAATTTTAAGGGTGTTTTATTTCGTATGATTTTTTTATAATTATTAAAAGTATAGAATTTTGTTTATTAGATTATACACAACAAATCAAGGCCTTTGCACTTAGTCATGACTGGTTTCTTCCCCTACCCTATCCCAGTCTGAGCCATTGTTACCTTAAAGCCATATAATAGGATAAGTCTGGGATAAATGGTCATAGGTTTTCTTCAACGCCCTACAAAAGGAAAGATTAGCAACAAAAATTCTAAAAAAAAGTTCAGTGAATTTAAGGAAGGAAACCTTTAAAATAGCATATCTTTTTCATGAAAAAGAACATAAGCATTTTGGTTTTGAAATTCTGGAAAATAGAAAAAAAATACATTGACCAACTCTCCCTAGGTGTCTGGAGGAGATGGGCATATGATGCGGACAAGTTGGTCACAGTTTTCCAGGATACGAAGTATGGATTAAAAAAATCATTGAACTAGAATTTTTTTTTTCGTTTACATTTACTTTAAGCAATATAAATTGAAGCTCTTTCGTGAATTTAACCAAGCTCTTGTATGGAAATAAAGTGGAAACATTTAGAAATAATTTTGAAACCAAACATTATTAATCAACACAGACAATAACTTTCTTTATCACTTCAGCACCTCAAAGAATTTAGGTTAATCAAGTTCTTTTATTACATCCAAAATAAAATAGATGCATTGAGACACAGTTTCGAAAACAAATATCTCCATGAACACCAAATACAGGCCCAGCTACTTTCTCTTTGTTATCACTAAAGTTCTTTAAAAAATAATCAAGTTCTAAAATTGAAACGCTTGGAAACAGTTTCGAAGACAAATAGGCCCATTTCCAATAGCGTAACTAAGTGACTCCGCGCCCCCTCTCATGCACCGTGGGGGTGATTTTACACCCCTACCTATTTCTATAAATACAAACAATATAAAGCTTAATTCCTCTCTGTTATCACCATCGAGCTTTACGTAAACGATACTGGAGTGACTACTTAGTGTTGAAAGATAAACGCCAGAGCAAGTATTTAAACTCGTTTGTCCAATGTGGACCAAATTTTCAGTTCTAACTCAGTTTTATACGCTTCTTATCGCTGTGTGGCCCGTTTTTTGATTTATCTTAATTCCTGAGTTATTCATGTAAGAGTATATCGTACTCTGCATAAAATAGAAAATACTTCAAATAATATTTACATTTTTTGCCAGAATTAAGACATAAATAAAAAAAACGGGCCACACAGCATTATTAAGTGTAAAAGACTGAGTTAGAACCGAAAACTTGGTTCATATTTGTTAAAACTGGAAGTGGACAAACGAGATTAAGGGCCATATTTATGAATAACACCCAAGAGTGGGTGGCTCCCAGGGGCATTAAAATTATATACTCCTGGGAGCCACCCACCTCTTGGGAGTGATTCATAAATATGGCCCTAGGTGTGCTCTGCGCTCTCTGGCTTCATATATTCATGAAATTTTCTATGGCTTCAGTCAGTCCAGTATCGTTTTTGATAGAGGTCATTGGTTATCACTTATGCTTCCCAAAGCACTACTTCGCTAATCAAGTTCAATTAGGTTAATATCTAAAAAAAAAAAAAAAAAAAAAATCCTGAAACATTAAAAAAATGAAAACAAACACTTTCTTTCATCATCACAAACAATAGACCTACTTTAATTTTTCTTCATCACTTTCCCACAAGGTACTCAAACATCTATGAAGGTAGTACTCTTTTTATGAACCCACCGTTGACAGCAAACACACTGAATCCAATGAACTCTCTTCTTTGTATTGTCATGATCTTCACCGCAACCAACACATCGGTAGTGAAGGTCTATAAACTCACCACTGCTGGACTCGTCGTTAATATCCGCTTCGAAGCCTGTCTGCTGCTAGCTTGTTTGAGGCCTCTAGCTTTAATTTTTACTGCTAGTTTCACAGGGGAAGTCAAAAGAGTAGACTTAAAATTGGTCTTTGGCTTTAAGATTGGTGGCAGTTTGTCTACTCAAGGTACTTGTTGAAATAGATTCTGCAATTTTTGTTGAGGTGAAATTTACGTTAAGCCCCGGAAGTACTTTACTTGGCTGTGCCTCAGGATTTCTTTAGCCATCAGAATTGAAACTCTCTGCTGTTTTTTTCTTTTGTCAAGTCTGGTCGTTGATTATCCAATGCCCTATCTGCATTTCAAGCTTAATTTGTAGCTGGATTTAGATATTGTTTTGTCAGTATTATTTTGAAACACCCTGTATAATAAACTGAGGACTAAGAAACATGTATGTAAAGTATTAATTTTTCGTCCCATTATTCAACGTATTTAGTCACTGTAATTACAAATTGCACAAATGTTCGTTAATTCAACAGACATAAAAATGACAAAGAGTAAATAATTCCAATACGAGTAGACATAACAATAAAAAATAAATTACAGAACTAAGATCTTAATAGACACGTAACTGAGGGCGCTAGTGGTGTTTGTTTTGACTTTTTTTCAGGAATATACGCAGTGTTACCAAAGGTGTAAATGGGAAAGTATACCCTAAATCCGACTCTTTAAGATTTTGAAACTGGCATTTGTGTGAAACTGCTATTGTCTCATTCCTGAAGCTTCCAAATAGCAATTGTGGGAGGGGCCAAAATATCATTTAGGGGTTTAACAGCATGTGTTAGCGACAGGGCTGTTAGCTGTTTGTTTTCAGGCTGGAGGATCCAGTGCACGCGGAGCCTGAGTTCAACGGCATCCCAGATATGCTCGTTGGGGTTCATATCAAGGCTCCTGGGTGGCCAGATCAGCCGTTGGACCTACCCTGCATGCTCTTCGAACCATTCCCGGACGACATTGGAGCGAGGTGGTGGCGCATTGTCGTCTTGAAAGATCGACAGGGTGTTGAAAGGCCAAAATCGGGTGGAGATGGTCTCCGAGCAGCTGACGATGCAGTGGACCATTCAACGTGTCCTCCAGAACAACCAGGGGGCCATTCCATACCAGAAAAGCGCGGTCCAAACCATGGCTGATACCCCAACGCCCTGGACCACGCCTTCTTGACATGCGGGATCCATCACTTCATGAAATATGCGCCACACACGGTGCCTCCCATCGGCATGGTACAGTTGATACCGTGATTCGTCGAACCAGCTGATGTTACGCCGCTGTTGCAGTGTCCATCCGAAGTGATTTGTGGCATTTGCAAGCCGGAATGCCCGATGACGCGGGGTTAGCAGTGGCACCCGTGTAGGGCGACGGTTTCCATACCCGAGAGAACGCATGTTCCGACAGATTGTCCACTGGGAGATGTTTCTAGCGCGGCCAGTGTTTAATTGAGCCGCGATTTCTCGCACTGTCAGCCTCCTGTCTCTGTTGACCATTCGTCCCATTTTTCGCCGGTCTCGGTCATTGAGGGCGGCTGCACACCCGGCCGGACACACAGTCTGTTGTGGACTATGACGCCTTCATCCAACCATTCTCGGTATACCCGGGACACGGTTGAACGTGTGAAGCCGAATTCCTGCACCACCGCCGAAATCGAAGTTTCCATGTGTCGGGCACCTACCACCATGCCCCGTTCGAATGTCGTCAACTCACGACGACGTTGCATTTCACATATGGCACTCACACAGCCACTTCCTATAAGGTCTTACAAGCAACTGGAGCCGTCGCGGAGACCTGCAGGGAGCGTGTAACACACGTGGTGTCCGCCCGCGAATCGGTGACCTGCTATCCCATGAGTTTTGCTAATTCAGTGTAATTCGCAGCAATTACACATAAAAAACAGTCAATATATTTTGTTCAACGCTCTTGGCGCGCCTTTTATTTGAAAACATCCTCCTCTTTCTTTTTTAAATTATTATTTATTTATAAGTGATCGTACAATACACTGTATTTTCAACCATAATACTTCTTTTGAAAGAAATTCAATTTGAGGTAAGCAGGATCAAACTAACATATTCGTTCTTAGCCTAATATAGTCTAACAAAGCGGTAAATTAATGTAGGAAACTAAACTGAACCCAAGGGAGTTGGTCATACTTAAGGAGATGCACTCATAGAACTAATAAATTACCTTTCCTTGTTATGTTGAACAGTATGAATTGATTTGTAGATATTTTGGAGTGTTGAGAGAAAGGGTATATCATAAATGTAATTCACAAACATAAGAAATAATAAAAGGTGAGAAATCAGCCCTGTAATCGAACGATAAAAAGAACGAACATTTAATTCAACATAGAAACAAGTACGCCATTTGCAAAAGTGAAATGATTGTCCTCATATAAGAATTACTTCAGAGCAGCTTCTACAGGGTTAGTTATGTACATATTCCAAACAGGTGTTAAGACAGAAAACGACAGAGAAAAGAAAATAATAAAGAACTATTTATGAAACGATCAATTACAAGGACAATTTCCACCGTAAATTGGACAAATAAAATTCCTTCTCATTTGGTGATCAAAACATGTAATAAGAAAAAAATGTATAACATCCGGCACGTGTCCACGAGAAGGACACAACTAAAATAATTTACATTCCTTATTTGATCTAAAGACCAATAGAAAATCCGGTTCATGTCCCCTTAACTTTGACTTCGGAATTACCTTCCTATCATCTATGAGAACTCAAGGATTTAAGATTC
Source organism: Lepisma saccharinum (assembly GCA_022664845.1). NCBI lineage: Eukaryota > Metazoa > Arthropoda > Insecta > Zygentoma > Lepismatidae > Lepisma > Lepisma saccharinum. The sequence goes on along the minus strand of JAGDQP010037336.1, from coordinate 11,156 downwards.
ACAGAAAGAACCATATTATAAAACCCATCGATTTCTATCCTAGAGCCATTTTCGTAGAAGGTCACGCAAATCAAAATCCAATAAAACCAGACAGAACTTAGTTTCAGGAGGTCAATCTTGGTTTTACCATCGACCCGGTTACATCAACAAGAACAGTTGGTTTATCTATAACTGGTTTGTGCAAAGTGACCTTGGTAGTTTACTTAGTGTGAATAACAGCTCCAAAATCTGAACAGTTTAAATTCTCAATGAACTATCTTTACCATCTTTACTATTTACCATCTGTAAGAACTTTAATATAACTACGGACAATCACAAGAGAAGAAGAAGAAGATGTGAGACTTAAGAACAGTATTAAGGAACATTTCCTATCTATTTGAAATCGTGAAGACAGAGAATTCTAAAGTGTATCTGATAAGGTATGTGGAAATAAGGACTTGATTACAAAGTGTCAAATAATAACGAATTGCTCAAAACACTCTAAATTCTGGTCGATTGTTGGATAGGATAATTGTTAAGAACGAAGTTTGTTTTATGATAAAACTAAGAAAAGTCAGTTCTCGTTTTAACGTCTTAAAGTTGCATGTCCTTCCAATAATTCTGTAGTTAAGTATTTAGGATTTCTTAGGAGTCGTCTCCTCTTGGAATAGAAGTAAGTAAATCCAAGTGTGTTTAAATGTATACTCATAGTACTATTAAGTTGTAGTCCATTTAATGACGAATTCCTTTCTATGCGCCATTAACTTTCTACGAAGTCGTCCCCCCATTAACATTGTGCGAGGAATTTTACAAAACGATATTATCATTGGGCATTGAAACGAACAGGGTACTAGGATATTAGTAGTGAAAGTATTTAATAGGGGTACATCTCCTTTAGTATATCTGAGATGGCTAAAACGACACTGAATGAGAAATTTCGAGTTTGAAGGTCATGTGGAACAAATCTATTTCGCGATATTTCAAGTATTAACAAGCATTCAAGAGGGAAAGGGTTCATTTTTATTTTATCTGTTAATGGCTGAGGGGAGAGGGATCAGAGCAATGCTTACATAAGATTAGCTTAAGAGCATAGGGTATTAGCGTATATTTAAAACTTTTTTACTACGACATAGCGATAAAGAAAATTATAAATCTTACGTAAGCGCAAGGGCAGGGGGTCGGTTATATGTTTATTTTACTTACAGGAGGAGGGGTATAGGATGACTAAAAATGTGCTTACATAATACTTCAACGTCCTTTTAGAGTATGCACGGTCAAACAAACCCTTGTACTGGAAATGCTGATTAATTTTCAGCTTTTTCTTTCACTGATCTGCTGTAGATTTCGTGGGTTACCTGAACGAAAGCTACGTACACTACACTAGGATATGATAATTTAAGCTTGCTTGCTATGAACTGCAAATATTCAGCAACTAAGGTAATATAGAGTAGATTTTATCATTTTCCCTAGAGTCGACTTGGCTCACTCAATGCATTACTGCTTTCAGGTTAGGTAATATTAGGTTACGTCTGAAGGATAAAGATAAAATGCATTTTATGGGCGGTAACAGTACTATGGTTTACGCCCGTCCCGACGTCTGAAGGAGTAAAACGAAGTAATTGTTTATAGAAGAAATGCACACTTGTACACAAGGAAATAAAAATTTCTTAATAATACAGGATGCGCCTGTTCATTGATTCATAATCACTGAAATCTTGGTGTTATTTGGACTCCTCAAATAGGCTCTACATGCACGTTTGTTGAAATATCTTTAATGCGTTATTGTTCCTGTCCTTTTTCGTTACCTTTTTCTAACTTAACTTTATAAATAATCTTCTTTCCTAGGGACAGCGTCGTTAAAAGAACTGTATGTTAAGCTTGATAACATCTCATGCTTCTTTAACAATTATACGGAATCCTCTTTTGACCTAGTGATGTACAGGCCAAAAGGAAATAATAATAAAAAAAAACTCGGAAAACAATGTTTTTTTTTTCCACGAGGCAAAAAAGCCTGGTTTTTATTGACGAAATCGTTTATTTATTTTTTACTTTTTCCTCAGGAATATTTACTACTTAACACACTTCATGCATTTTTTTGTTTAGGTTTTGTAAAATTAAATGTTTTTTACGTTACAAAAATATACAAGAAACTTTCTACTTACATTACGAATGCAATATTATCTGATTAACCCCCTTGTACACGAGACAAAAGTTTTATGCACTTATATTCTTTAGGCATCTTTGGCTCAGACCGAAGAAACGTAAATAATGCTACAAAACTTTGTCAGATGCAGTCCCAATAAAGATATTTTTTTACTAAATGCATATTTTTACACAAAGATTAACATTTTAACTATTTAATTGATCATCAAATAATATCAGAGGACCCGTAATATTTTTTGAAAAAAGTTCATTTTTTAACATGAAAAATTGAAAAAAAGTTTCTCCGGTGCTCAATTTTTTCGTTTTTTTTTACATTAATATTTTGATCTTATTGCTAATATTATGGTAGGCATAATTTTAAATTTATTTTCTATATTCCATACCGTAAGAGTCTGATCTTTCATAACGTAGACATACTTTACATAATCTGGGGAAATGCTTCTCAAAACAATGTTTCGTTATTTTCTTCCCTTCCATATTTGTATATTGTGAACCATTATGAACGACGAATCCAGGTACAATTGACGTCAAACAAAATCATTACGTCACATGCAACTTCCTTTCCTCAGTCCCGCCAACTGGAAGAACTAGTTTGAAATCTAAAAATGTGCCCCCAGGTCACAATAAAAGTCCCCAGCAGCACTGAGACGTCATCTTCACGACATATGAAGTTCAAAAAGTGACGTGATAAGTGATCGTGAAATATTACCGTCGAATAGACGTCATTACATTACAAACATATGACGTCTATTCGTAACTTTCAATTTACGTCGTTGATAGGTTGTATTATTGTCTTTTATGACGCCAACATATGACCGCATAGAGACGTGATCGAAAAGCTATTTTCCTCTGATCTAGTTCTGTTCTTAGCCTATACTCCCGTAGAAAACTTTGTTTGACAGATGAAACCTTGTTCAACTTAGTCGTTACCAACTAGAGAAGACATTTATCTTGAGTAGACATCGGAAAAAGTTCAGCGAAATTTATGGCAGCCATTTTTCAAAATGGCGACCTTAATGTGAACAATATACATGTCTTTTAATCTATTTCCTCTACAATATTATATAAAATGCTAGTTCTTTGCGAAAATTTAGATGCATTGTTTAAACAGTAGCAACAAAAATGCGTACGTAGTGTATAAGAATTAAATACGTTTATTTATTGGGTTGATGCAATTGAAATGTCCGCCCAAGGTGTGTCATTTAGTAATATTAATTATCTGCTAATAAAATTACGTAAAACGGTTATTTGACATAAATATTCATTGGATTGAACAGTATTTGTTTATTTTAATTACGCTCTTTGTAAAAGAAAAGAAAATAGTTTTATAAGACGATAAAGAAAAATAATTTGATCTGATAACAATTTTTCTCCTTTGTTTCGGAGTAAAGATTGAATATAAGGTCATGGATGGGACACTGAAATGAATTGCTCTTGGAAAACAGGACTGCTCCAATTTGAGGGAAATGTTAATGTGAATCTTCATATTATATGCCGGAAAAAGAAAATGTAACAGTGGAATGAAACGCTTGAATTGCCAAATATGTTCCCTATTCCAAGCCCTTTTATATGTTATCAATCGTGGCCGTAAAAAAGTACCTCTACAATTAATGGTTGTTCATAGTGTCTATGATAAATGCAAAATTGTTGATCACTTCACTCAACCGTTGTGGACTATCAATAAGTTACAATGACCTTTTGAGAAATCATACTCTGCTGTCTTGTTACACCGTCCCTGTTTCAAAAAATCAAGTTGTTCCAATACCAAGTTAATAAGTTCCAATACAATATGAAGACACCAACGTGGAGTGGAATTCATGTACTAGTGTCAAAATATTGGAGTCGTATCGGATTTTTACCCGCCATCCCAGCTCCAGTAACACAGTACAATGTTGTCTCCACTGCTCTGAAGAACTTCCAAAATTTCATTGAACAACTTGCCTCCCATTGTTTTGTGACGAATGTTTATTTCACATTGTTGTCAACATCTATGTGCAATATCCAGAAGAATTCAGAGGCGTATATCCAGTGTTGGGAACGTTCCATTTTGTAAACGTCCTTTTGCGATGGACTGGAAGATATTTAGTTGGAAGTGGTATTGATGATGCTCTAGCTGAAGCAGAAGCTGTTAGTGCCAATACTCTGAACTCGGTTGTGCATGAAACTCATTACAAACGATCTATCCAAAGCATACTTATTGTTGCTGCTACAATCGAGAAGCTACAGTGGGAAGAAGCTTTCTGGATGCAAACTAAGAACCCACAGGCCTGTTCGGATTATATGGAAAATGCTGTGAGTCTCCAACGTGTATTAGTAGAAAAGAAACATATGGGATTCAGCGGTTAAGTTTGAACATTTCCAATTAATAAGTTTAAACATCTCCAATCATTAACATCCAACCTTCAAGATGATTTTGATAAATTTGTTAACTTGTGCTCTGAGCGGTCGGAGCTTTGCTGCTATCTGAACAACTCCCTCAGCATTGTGAATGTAATTAAACTTATAATTACAGCTGATCGAGAAGGAAGATGGGATTTGTATCTAGAAGGGGTTTGCTACTTCCATGAAAGTGTTTCGGGAATGGGATTGCCGAAGGTGTGTTGCATGGTAACTGGAAAAAGTTAAAACTTTGGAAATTGAATACCCTCATTTGTATCAGAAATTCAAAGATGGTTATTTCTCTATCAAAGAAAGGGAAGGAAGATTTAACGCAATGTTTCCTGATATGAAATTGGAGCCAACAATGCAACGGTCACAGAAAAGTTCATCAAGGTTCAATGGACAGACAAGAAAGGCCAATTATACAGCTCAGTGTTAGATCAATTATCATGAGGTTTTTGCGATTTGTAATTTATTTCGCAACATTACGAAGAAAGGCGTCATGGATCACCATGAGACGGCAGTGAATCATGAACGTCAAGGTATAAAGATAAAAGCAGTTAATGAAAACTTAGTGAGGCTAATGTCCTTCTTGCAGCGACATGTCAATCCATACGGTGCTTCAGTCAGTGTAAAACTACACAACTTCATGACTAACGTGTCACCTGACGAAGTTTCAAAAAGACTTCTCAAAGCTTTGGAACATGGTGAGTTCCGAGAGGGGCGATTTATAAAGAGAGAGAGAATTTTCAGAAACTATCTCTAGAGTTAATCTTCCTTGTTTCAATACATGCGAAGTTGACCAAAGTAGAAAAGAAGAGAAGTAATCATCCGCTGCTACTTCTCACATCAATGAAGTATTGAACATTGCTCAAACCAGAGGGGAAAAACTAGAAAATATTCTCAGTTATGATTTGATTCCAAACTCGCCCCTGTTTGATGGGTAACTTACAATTAAACACGTCAAACATTTATTAATAAGTGAAACTGAAAATTTTTATCACCTGAAGATTATTCTTTCGAAGCAGAAGAAATTCAAAATGCTTCCTTGATCGTGGACTTCATGTCAGCTGCAAGAAGTGTAAAAGGTTCAGCCCAGAATGTCGGGGATTACTTGCGAATATTTATGCAACAACTGCAAAACATTTGCCTCTTTTACAACTTGCATGTTGTATTTGACAGCTATATGGACAGTTCCATAAAAACAGGCGAGCGAATCAGGCGTTATGCTCGGTGTGAAAGTGTCTAGTTATCACACATAAGTGGACAGACTCCCATCCCTAATCATTTGGAGAAGCTTTGGGCCTCTACAAGCAACAAAGTTGAACTGCAGCTATTCGCTAGAGAGGTCTTCAAAGCGGTTGCTTCCGAAAACACATGAACAGTCATTCTTAGCGGTATGATGGAAGACTTTGGAAATATCCATGTGTTATTATGCAGTAAAGACCGAGAATAGAGTGCAGTATTTAAATGTGGACCTGGAATGTACGTCTCGTCAAGCACGTTCACTTGGCACCTATAAAGGAAGCTAAAATTATTGTTGCTATTACAAATGATACAAATGTTGTTGAAATACTTTTAAGATACATGCACGTGGTTGAACCTTGTGGACTGAAGGACCTTTGGGTAAAATTTACCCCAAAACCAGGTATTTACCTACCCATATGTTATCACAGAAGCTGGCTTTGAGCACATGTAAAGCTGCATATTTTGAGTGGAGCCGATTGTACATCGAAGACTGGAACAAAGAAAACAGCAGTGAAGGCGAATGCAGATAATTTAGCAATGCTGGACGAACTTCCAATCCTTGTGAAGTAGATTTCAAGATAATTAAAAATTTATTGTCACTGCATGGAAGCCAAAATCCACTTGCAGTATCTTTGATGAACTACGTTTCAGTGAATTCAAACGAACAGGAAAGCTAGACTCTACCGCTTACTTTCTCCATCACATCACTCTCAGGCACCCTTCCCTAAGCCACAAGAATATAGTTTCCACTTCACAACAATGGTTGTCGCTAACAACCACCCCTACGTCTTGCTTGTACTTCCTTTAAAGCTCATCTTATGTTTCCAAGTCACACAAATATCTCATTCCTCTTGTAAATTTTGCATAAGAGAGCACATTTTCATAATTACTCATGTAAAATTTATGCCTAAACCGCTACAATTTGACCCATAAAACATTACAATTTGACATACCTGCCCCAGTAGCACACATACTTGTTTTCAACATTCATTTTAGGTTAATTTCGTTGATTAGCCGTTATCGGTTTTAAAAAATAATTACGTTTAGTTTTAAACCGTATTAAAAAAAAGACGTCATTGCATTGATAAGACGATAGTACAACGTGTGTTCAATATGTTACTTTCAACTATGGTATAAATTTTGTTTAATGTGTTTCTTACTAATGCTATGTCAAATAATAATAATAATAATAATAATAATAATAATAATAATAATAATAA
>JAGDQP010037334.1:0-18670 GCA_022664845.1 Lepisma saccharinum | reverse complement strand
CTACTTTTTGCACCTCTGGTGTTTTTGTTCGGATTTATAACTACACTTTGTATTGTAATTTTCTTTCAATGACTTATCTATGGACAGAAAATATAAAATGGTTTCCATTACTCAATGCAAAACAAACATATGTTTTATTGTAAACATTCCAACTGACGGGCTAAATAACAGAAAAGAAAAGCACACATTTTCTGCCAATTAAATTGTCAGTTGGAATTTAAAATTCAAGTTTCTTAATATACTAAACTTTGAATCTTTAAAGGAATGTACTAGAATTATTTGAAGATCATATATTTTAAAATTACAATAGGAATTGTCTCTAAGTAATGTTGGAAACTGAACATTTCTTTGTTTTGTATTGGGTAATGGGAACCATTTAATTTTTTCTGTGTGTATTAATTTGTTAGTGTCTCGCAATCAAATGTGAAACATGTGAACAAATCAAATTTGTTCTGACAGAAAAAATGACCAAAGCTGGTGCTCATTATTGCAGGTTTGTTTAGAAACTCAAACATGTACACTCGGTTCAGATAAAATTACCGGTAGGAAACTTTTCTCACTCGGAAAGGTTGCGCGATCTGGCAACAGCAATATAATAAGAGAGCGGTGGTGCCTTAGTTGGTATAGCGTTAGCTTTGTCTTCGGGAGGTTCTGGGTTCCTTATCAGAAGCCGATCATCCTGACTGAGACTGAGAAACTAAAACCATCTATTTGATAGCACTGTTCAAAAACCCAAAAATAAACATACAAAAGTAGGACAGTTTCGATTTTAATGCTTTTCTTGTTTACTAATGTTTCTTAAAATTTTAACGGTTATGCAATGCATGGAAATTTGTAATATATTTTTGCTGAAGAAAACATCTTTTTGACAATCTGAAAATGTGAGCGCAAAACATTCTCGAAATTTTGAAACTTGAATAAATTTCCTTATTTCTTAATTCATTTCCAAAATTCATGTATTTTCATAGAATCATACTTTTGGAAACCTGACCATAAGCCCATGAACAGTTTACGTTGTGTGTCAAAGCATTGTAAACGAAACAAAAACTAATTTAACATATAACCAATGATATCAGACTGATAGTTTCTAGACCTGTTCACAGTAATCAAAATGCTGCAAGGCATCTTCATTTGTTGTTCTGGATCGAACAAGTTATACATCAAGAAAACAACTGAATAGCATACACTTCCACGCACATATCATATTCATACAACCGCTTTCACAACCACAGTATTACAGTGGTTGGAAATGAAACTGATGTTCTGGATAAGCATTAGAATAATTCCATTATCAAAGTACTTTCCATATTCGAATGTATTAAGGTTGTGATGAGATGACATAACTGATGCAGGTATGAACAATATATTATCAATGTTTTAGGTGAGTACACACAGAGTGCGATGTAGGATGCAGTTTATTTATTGCTTGCAACAAGCTTCGGTTATATATGTAGTACTTCAAGAAATCAAATATTTTTACCTCAGACTTTGGTTTAGTTACTTTAATAAGGAGTTCTTCAGTTAGATAAACACTCTTCTCTTCAGGTGGATATGATAATCCGCAATCTTGTGAATAGGCTTCTGGGTATGCTTTTAGGGCTGGGTATTTTGGCAAGTAAGGAGTTACACGAAGCTTGACCTAGACGCTCGGCTAATATAGGGTACGGCAATTGTGATATTTGCTGATTTGATCAGAGAAAGTTCCTATAATCTTTATTAAATCAGCATCTTGTGAAAAAGCAGAAGCAGTATAGTAACATTCGTATCAGATGACATTACACCATTTTTTTTAGATTCCTTTCGGTAATGGATGAATGTAATGTAGTATGATTCTACGATCTGCTACCTCAGTATCAGCTTTCAACTCTGGGTGTGGTTTTAACTCGGAATTATAAATGTGAACATTCCTGGAGTCCTTTAGGAATGTGTTGTTAAGCCACTAATATATGTTCTAAATTCTTATTGTTGTTTGAATTTGAATTTTTTAAAGACATTTAGCCAAATTTTGGCTCAGGTCAAATCCATGGACTTCCCACTTTATAATCTTTGCTCGTTTCTCAGCTTTAACAACGATATTTACAAAGCTATAAAAATATTGTCTATTTTTTTTATTTAGACGGAAGCCTCTGAGGGGAAACCACAAAATTAACAAGTGATTTTTCCGATTCAAGAATGGGGAAACTCTCGACCACCTGAACGTACGAAAACAACGCCAGTATTTATGGACTGATTTTAGAAGACCATTGCAGAAGCACTGACGAATTCCTTGATTTGTTTGGTGCGCTATGGAGTTTATGTCAACGGATTTTGAGCAAGGAACTGCAAATGAAAACAGTTGTAGCAAAATTTGTGCCTCTCCAGCACACGAAACTTGATTGTGAAACAATTTTTGACCGAAAATATAATCCAACTTTTCTACCCACCATATTCACTCGATCTTGTTCCAAGTGACTTCGATTTATTCCTCCGAATGAAAATAAAAACTGAAAAGAAAGGGTTTTGCAGATATGGAAGAGGTAAAGGAAAAAACGCCGAAGCCATTGAAAGGTATCCCTGAGCAAGAATTTCAAGACTGCTTTGAAATTGGAAAATAACATTATGCCCGGTGCGAAACAACAAATGGACAGTACCTTGAAAAAGATTTAATTTGTAAAACTCAAAAATAAATACCTAAATTTTTATTACAAAATTCCGTTTTATTTTTGTTGTTCTCACTCGCATATATCTTATATTTATTCTTTTTAATTTCTCTGACGCCATCTTAGAATATAAATAGGCATGTGGACATAAAATAATGAACGTTATACACAGAAAGTATTTCAATTTATTGGGTTGATATTACTGTTGTTTGATCGACAAAGGAAGTATACTTGTTGCATGGACCCTGTTGGTGTTCTCCTCTTATACTTTCAGGTCATTCCATGTCAATTGAACACAGCTTGTCTACCTCACCCTCTCTGATTTCTGATTCTTTTTTTTTCGAATAACCGTTGAGAATATTAAAAATTATTTTATTTTTCAGATTTTTTGACTCACTGGATTTCGTTCTATAAAAGTTGAAAAATAAAACAAAAGTCACATTTTTCCTTTATAAATGTATTATCACTAACAAATATGAAAAACGAATATGATTTGTTATTTTAAAGTAAGTTCAATAGCACTATCTGTACAATAATATAAATAAATAAGTTGGCAAAGGGTTTTATGAATTGTTTGACTGTATTGGTTCTTGCTTTGTGCAAGGGTTCTAGCTTTACGTAGCACCAGAACTCATATGTATCTTAGCATGAACTTAAAACATAAAATATAATAAAATATTTTTGTACAGATTCTACTAAATTCTTGGCTGTTTACTTACGTCGTAGGACACCAGATTACGGAAGCATGTTCAAGTTTTGACCTTATCAAAATGTTATTTAAGATTACAAATATTTGTAGGTTTGTTAGTCTGTCCATTGATTAAAGATATAGCCAATAAAAGCTTTTTCGCTTCAATGGTTATAGTAGCTGACATTCATTAAATTTTAATTTATAAACGAATATGCCTACATCGTTTACTGTTTCGCCTCTTGTGATCTGATCTCATTTAATCTGGTGTTACCTTTATTTTGTTTTCTTTACACCAATTTTCAAATTTTAGTAAATCCTCTTGAAGCTTATCGATGATATATTTAGTATTTATTTAGCGACGTGCGTTTTGCAACCCTGCATTTTGTGACCCGTGTGTTTTGCAACCCTGAATACTGATTCATATTGAAATGCCAATATTGAACCTGTCAGCACTAGTAACTAGATTCATACTGTCTTATATTTTAATACATATAAACAGCTTGTTGCATATTGCTGGTTAAATCAAATCTAGCTAGATTACCAGTTTCGTTTTGGGAGGAAGCTACTACAATTTGAGAAACAAGGGGATATACTCGCATCGTGAATGTCACATGGGGTATGTGGAGGTAGTGTCATATTCTTGACCCAAGGTACGAAGTTAGGTGGGGTGGTCAGTCCCACCGGTCGACCTCCTTTACCTTTCAAGGTACTCAGAAATACCAAGGACACTCTGGTACTCAATTTGATAGGACGCTGAGTGCACCTCAGAGGGCCAGACAAGGGAACACTGTGAGAAAAGTCTCCAGCGTTCTTGCCGGAATTTGAGCCCGATTCGCAGTCAGACGTGCTACCCCTTCAGCCACAACAACTCCCAGTTTATTATGGAAAACAATGGAATTCATTATTTTTTAATTTCACATATACATTTATGTGGTAAACCAACTTCGTACATACTGTAATATAAAACCACGTTAATGTTACGCACAAACACGAAATAATGCCGAGAAAGCAGTAGCGAGCGAAGGCGGGCTAATTAAAGTCAGGTTAGTTCTCCTGTTTTTCATTCCGTCCGTGATTCTGCCTTCTTATTTAGTATTTTCTGCGTATATTGCTCGTTCTACATATGTGTACTGCTTTTGGAAATTCGAGATATTATTGCTTCGTTCCAACGAGTTTTTGAAAGCTGGTTCCCGGAATGAAAACAGTCACCTTAGCTTTGCGAACCTCAGACTTCCAAGGGATCGAAGGATGTTTGCTGAATACACAGTTGAGATGAAATATTAAAGAACTTAACTGTTCAAAACATCCCCGACTCTAAAACAAGTAGATGGGTCTTGAAACGTATCATTTATATTTCAGGAGTCGCAAAGCAGATGATATTCGGTAAGGTCGCAAATTGCACGGTCGCAAAATGAACTGACTCATTTACTTTACCTATTAGTTTTTCAGTTCAATAATAATAATAATGAGTCGAAAAATTGCAAAATGTTATTTTTAAAATATTTTTTTAATATTGCAATGTTTCTGATTTTCGTAAGTAAAATTAGTGAAAATTTCCATCCAAGTAGTTGCCTGGTTTTCCTTGCTTTTTCAGGAAAGTAACTGAAAATATTTTAACAGTGAAGTCTATAGAATGGTGACATGCCGAAGTAGTAGGTCACTCACGAAGTTTATCAAATTGTAGCAAGATATTAACAAAAAAGCGTATTTTATGTATTTTATATTAGTTAAAATAAATTATCTATGCCTGCAGACAGATTGAATATATTGGTTGTGATGGAACTTGCACATGCGCATTGATTAAAACTTAATTGCAACAGCCAAAAAGATTGAAAGAAACAGTTAATAAGCCTTTAATATTGTTTACATGAATTACAAGTAATTACTTATATCTGGTGTAGTAAAAACTAATCCATTATTTTTGCATGACATTGAAGGCTTGACTTACCATAGTTAGAATGATCTGATTTAGGTCACATATGCACCGTTTTGTTCGATAACGTGTTGACATTTGGAAGGTAATATCATGATGCCTCTCTCATAGAAGCCCTTGTCCCTATTGGCAAAAAAATTGAGACAGTCGATTTTCACAAGCCTCTCTTGAAGCGAATTTTTCACCAGCAAACGTGTTCGCCATGGACAGGAACAGATGGTAATCACTCGGTGCCAGGTCCGGACTATAAGGTGGATGCATAAGAACCTCCCAACCAAGCTCCCGGAGCTTGTGGCGAGTCACTATCGATGTGTGTGGCCTGGTGTTGTCCTGGTGGAGCACAATGCCTCTCCTATTGGCCAAAGCTGGCCGCTTCTGGACGATTTCTGCCTTCAGACGGTCCAATTGTTGACAGTATAGTTCCGAGTTAAGGGTTTGGCCGTAGGGAAGCAGCTCATAGTAGATAATTCCCTGCCAAACCCACCAAACACACAGCAAAACCTTCCTGGCCGTCAATCCTGGCTAGGGCACCGCGCTTCGACCACGACTGTTTTCGCGTGACGTTGTCGTAAGTGATCCACTTTTCATCACCAGTCACCAAAAGCTTCAGAAATGGGTCGCTTTTGTTGCGATTCAGTAGCGATTCGCAGATGGAAATTCGGTCAATGAGGTTTTTTTGCGTTAACTCGTGTGGCACCCATACATCAAACTGCTTTGTGTATCCAGCCTTATGCAAATGGCTCCACACGGTTTTTTGTGCAATATTTAGCTCTTGGGCAATAGAAACAGTGCTTACATGACGGTCGGACGCGACAATGTCCATGATTTTATCGACATTTTCGACACGTGGCCTTCCAGTGCGTGGTACATCTTTGACGTCAAAATTACCGGCACGGAATCGACGAAACCAAAATTGCGCGTGATTGGCTGTTACAGTATCAGGACCATAAACACTATTCACATTTGCAGCCGCCTGGCTTGCGTTTTCGCCTTTATCGAAGACTGGAAAAATATAGCGTATTTTCTCTTTGCTAGTGTCCATTTTGACGCGCGCTTACACAACACTGAGTCAACTCATCACAACTCTCTGAACAGTGTTTGTAGTACGCAATCTCATCGTTTGAACGCCATCTCGTTGAACCCGATCGGACTTATACAACGCGAGATACGGATCACTGAAGCCATCTATTGGCAAAATAATGGATTACTTTTTACTACACCAGATATTAAATTAAGAGTCGACTCCTTCGTGAAAAGTAAGAGATTGCAACATGATTACCTTGTTACACAAATTATATAGCTTTCGTGACGCCAATTTAACAAGGGTCTATTTATTAATTTCAGTATTGCGACCTTTAATTTAAGTGTCTCATTAGTTCCTGTTAAAGCAAATTATCCGGAAATAGATATCCTTTCTTCTCGCAATTACATTCAATTTTATAAACGGTTCAATTTACAATTCGACATTTTTAACTTCAATTTGTGCCTGGAAGGATGTTTACTCACAGCGACTTCTCTTGCACTTTATTTCGCTAATTGAAGGAAAACAATTGATAAATATTATATTTTCTAGAAAAAAATCACATTAAATTCGTTAGAGTAGTTGCTAGTCAATTCCAGTATGTAAACAGAATATTTTTACATAGGAAATCACAATTTGTTTTTTTAACTCTCGGCGACCATCTATTGGCCAATATACCTACTTGCGCTCAGGTACAATTTTCTTTGGTTTCTGAAAGTGATTCAATAAATTATTCGCAACCACAACACACATACTAAACTACGGACTGATGTATAAGCTATCCAATAGGGATGGTATCCCCTAAACTATTGAATATTTTCTAAACTTTGAAATTGTTATTATTAAAAACTGGTAGAAACTCTGGAAAACACTATTTAAACGTTAACTAAAACCTCAATTTTGGCTTTACACCGCGCAAGCTGGAAATTCTGGCAAATTCTTTGTCGCTTACAGTCATCATCAGAACAGCAATTCGTTACCTAGCTCTTTGAATTAGACCGGTGGCGAATTCAAGTATAGGCAGAGTAAGCAGCTGCCTACGCTACGACGGCAGGTTTTCAGGGGCGGAAAACTGTAAAATAATTTTGGCTATTATAATTTGTTATTTGGCAAAATTGTCTTAACTCTTTCACAGCCTAAGTTTGCAGTGTTGCAACAGCATTAACTTCCTACACTGTAAAAAAAAATGTTAATGTTCTTAGGAATTTCCAGTAAATTTCCCCAAAATTTTAAGTATCTCGTGCTGTTTCTTTGAAATCTAGGAAAACCCATTGACTTCTTCTATCTTCAAGTGGGTATTTGGAGTTTACAGTTCTGTGCGAAGAATGAGAAAACTTTCTTATCGTAACCATTCTGATTGCAACTTGTATTCTCTTCGTAATTTGCGATTTTAATCAAGAGCCTGCTGCCGCCATCGTGATAATTTATTTTCGCACAATTGGGAAATAATCTCAGCGAATGCGGATTGTGATCAAATAAGAAAAGTGATTAAAATTTGGCGTAAATCATAGGAACAACTTAGTTTGTCTTCGGGATTCAGTTAACGCTCTGGAGACCCTTTTTTACTGCTTTGATCTAGTGTTTATACATGACTGGTTGTTTAGTCCTGTCGGTAAGTTACTGGACTTCTAACTGAACAACTCGGGTTCAAATCTCGCTTCAAGCTTTCTTCCTTGGTTCCAAATATTCCTGAAAACTGTATGATACCTCCTTTTAATAGTCACGTTACTGAAAATTTCCAAGCAACTCAGTCAGGTTACCTAGGTATTTCTAGAAATGTTTCGAAAAAAAAAAATAATACAGTGCAAATAATACCGCATTCCGATTTGTACCGTTGATGTTGCATGATTACTAATATTGAATTTATTTAAAAAAAATAAACACGTATATAGTAATTTGTTCAAAGGTGGCCGCCGAAGGGACTATATGTCAATTGGGAACTAAATAAGCTTATAATTATAGAAAGCTAGATATCAAAAGTACTGTTAACTACTTTCATATCTTACCACTACAGCGCAACATTAACATTTAGTTATCATGTATATTCGTCACAGAATTGTACTGAATTCGCATGTGTAAAAAGTAGGCCGTTTTGGCACAGCTCTGTGCAAAGATGGCCATTTTCAAAAGTCATCATGGACGAAGATGGTCCCAGAGTGTATTTTGTAATTAACAAAGTATTGACTAAACTTTTCTGCAGAAATATGATATTATAGCCCAGGTGGATTTTCTGAAAAGTTGACTGTTAGAAGTAAATCATGTAACGATCAGGCATCCGTTATTTTTATTATATATATGCATCACATACTACAAAAATGCCTGATGTCAGAAAAATATCCATCGTGTTAAGTGGGAGCGGTGTCAATATCTGCCCCGCCCACTTCAGCGTATTACTAAATATCTCGAGAACGGCTACAGCTATGACACAGATTCCTTTTTTTTCTTACCCTTATTATTATATACAATTTTGTCCATCTTTACTTTTGCGATAAAAACATTGGTTCTCGAGTTATTTTCATATATATATTTTTTTTAATTTTAATGCAATGCTAATTAATATTATTTATCATAATATTTTAATGAGTAAGAAATCGAAAATATGTTTAAATGAAAGTTGTAGACAAATTTCATGACCTTTAAAATGACGTGTTACTTGTTAGATTCTGACTAACTGCTAATTAGTTATGATCATTAATATTAATTAAAAAAATAATACTGTAATTAGAAAACCTACAAACGTCACTTATGTAATGCACGATAGATGTCACAAATAACACATTTTTCTTTCAAAGGCATATATTACAGACTACATAAAAGAGGAAAAAAGTAGTGACAACGGTTAATTGGCATTATAATTGTTTCTTTGTTTCTCTAACTTACCTTTTAATCGTATTAAATTGTTTTAAAATTTATGCAATCAGTTACATTTCCCTTGTAACAATATCTTACAAAATTTGTCAACTCCATGATTAAATTTACGAAATAGTTGAACAAACTGGATGGTCTATAAATTTTATTGTCTATCGCGACTTGCTAGGTTTGAAGTATTTGCATGATGATATGTGAAGATGATAGGTGATATCACGAGTGATGGGAGACAACTGATTGTATTTTTTTTCTCTGTTCTGAAAGAGAAAAGATATCCGATTTATTGAAGAGATCCCAACCGGAAGGGACTGAACCCATGCGATTTGCGTGTATCGAAAGAAAGAAAGAAACTGAATTATGACTTTTGGTTTTATTTCTCGTCTTCAAGAA
Organism: Lepisma saccharinum; assembly: GCA_022664845.1. Taxonomy (NCBI): domain Eukaryota; kingdom Metazoa; phylum Arthropoda; class Insecta; order Zygentoma; family Lepismatidae; genus Lepisma; species Lepisma saccharinum. The sequence goes on along the minus strand of JAGDQP010037334.1, from coordinate 9,128 downwards.
ATGTTGAACTAAATCCTATTACTCCATTTGCGTATCACGAAATCTCTTTCACCAGTTTCACTTTCAAGGACAAAATATGTAGACTTACTTCGAAATTTAAACCTGAAAGTATTTACCTCTGGAGAGGAAAATGTAACTGGAAAAAGAACACGAAATAGAACCCATATGGACTGGACAAAATGCCAGAGACTCAAAGAGGGAAGAAAACAACGAGTATTTGAGAAAGTGACCTTCAGGATGAGTGAGAAGATTAGTAGATTATCCAAATTTCTTCTGTGAAAAAAACAACTCCTGTTACGTTCAGCGACTTACATAAAAAGAATTACATTAAAACTGAAAATAACTTCCTTACAAAAAGCAAAATATTGCTTCAGAGAATGGTTGTAATTTTCAACTCAGCACGAAAAATTGATCTACGTTCCATCCTTAAACACTGGCTTCACGGTGTGTCTTTATCTCAAGACGTGAATGGTGATCTTATAACATCAAACGACAAGACATCATTCACGAATTATTTTTATATCGACTTACAATATCGATTGTGCCAGGGAACTAGATAACGTTCATTCAACGTCTTCACTAGTGATGATCGATGGAAAGGCTTTAGTAATACGTCTGGGAAAACCTGTAGATGCAACAACATTCGGAGATCTTGCCGATGCTTTTACAACTTGTTAAAGTGCTGGAATGAAATTACTGCAGAATGTAAGTTGTCTTTGATAGGTATGGAACATTAACTGAAGTCTCACACACGGAGAAAGAGATCTGCATTGTGGACACCCTTCAGAAGAGTAATTGGAAACTGTTTTTTTCCTTTATTTCGAAACTGACAACGGTTGTTTTCTTTTTCAGAGAACAAATAAGATATTGCTGCTTTCTTATCCACGGAATTATTAAAAGTTGCTGGTCAAAAGATTGATTTAATCGTGTCTGGAAGTTTCGAAAATGAAACAATAGGTATATGAACTCAGAAAGTAGACGCGCCATGTCTTGATGGCTCTCACACGAATAGGATGATGCGTACAAGAAGAATTGAAGCGTGTGGTGAGAAACGGAGCCAAGCCATAAAGTCAATAAGGTCGTGATTATTATTTACTTTCATTCACCTGACCTCTGTCTGCAACTTGATTATCACTATCTCTTGGAGGCTCGACCTAGGTTTATCAAACAATAAATAGTGATAATCAAGTTGCAGACAGAGGTCAGGCGAATGAAAGTAAATAGTCAGAAGAACATTGACTTCGTGCCTTAGCTCCCTCTTATTATCCATTCTGCCCATGACACTTCTGAGAGAATAGTGGCCATGTCTCGTGACACTGATGTCTTCCTACCAGAGATGAAACGGTTCAAGTGTTTGGACTGTGTCTCCGCTCTGGGTCATCGAGTCTATGCTTGGGACCTGTCCTAACCCGTTGCACCGATGACCCAGAGGGCAAAGCAGAATATTTGATTCTTTTCTGATGACTTTTGGCACCTAAACAGTGTTCCTTTCAGGGGTGATTTTGAGCAGGGATATGATCCTCCAGAGCACCAAGAATACAACCCCGAAACGTTACTAACAATAGTAAATATAAAATAAGTGTGGCCGCAGTGGCTCAGTACTAGAGCGATCACCTCTGGGGAGCGAGGTCCTTCGTTTGATCTATGCTCATACCATGTAGGCTTTGTGGTGGGCAAACAAGAAACACCGTGTGTATGGGTTTTCTCGGGATTATCCCATTTTCTTCATTCCATCAATTCACCCATCATCCAGTTCTAGACAAGGTCATTCAGATTAAGTTTCGGACCAGATTAAGTTATGATCTATCTGTTCCATATCGACAGTGCAAACAGAATCAAAGATACGGAGAATTGTGGGTTTGCTGTGAGTGGTTACATAACCACCAGTAAACAAGTTTCAAGCGTACAAAAATATTTGTTTTTCTTTTGCATTTCAAATGAAAGACAGTTGTTTACCTGAGGGTCGTACATGTGAAAAGCGTAAAATCAGTACAAAAAGCAGTCTTATTATTGATCTGAGTGGTTAGCAAATGCTGCTAATATCATTAAACCGAAAGCCGTGTTGCAAAGTGTCACATAATAATAGAGAGTTTGTTACCAAACCACCCTGGTTGGCTCTGAAAACAGCTGTCATGAATTCAAACCATGCAACTAAACTCTTGGCTTTCCTCAAATCTATTGGGTGGACCTGAAACACATATCATATACTGTCCTAAGTAAATGTGGAAATACTTAACTCACAGATATCATTGAAGACAGAACAATATGGTATTTGTGTTTTCGACTTATGCCATCTGCATTAACAAAAACCTTCATTGAGTGTCGTGCGGAATGAATTAAGCACTTTTTGTGTCTGCCTGCCACGCGGTATGTGGGTAGGTCGAGCGCAGGCACAACCCCTGCTCCGGCCGACTATCCTGACTGAGATTTTTTTCTGGTTTTGGTCAGTCCCACGATGCGAATGCTGGGATGATACCTTCTGTGTGACCAGAGTCTCTACGTTTCCACATCCTTGGCCTTCGTATATCCTGGGCTGCGCCTTAGATGTGTAATGGTCCTAAATAAATTCACAAAAGTAAGTAGTTTCGAAGTGTAAACCTATCAGTTCAATCTTCCCCGCATTAAAACAGTTTTCTTTGTTATAGTGGTAAGCTGACAGTCTCTCTTTATCTGATAAAAAGATAAAGATAAAATGAATTGTATAGGCGGTAACAGCACTATGGCTTACACCTTTCCGATTTCTTTATCTGATCTTGCAGTTCAATGCAATGGCCGAGAACACGTTTGATGAGTATGTAGACATGCTATCAATTTATGTCAAAGACCTTCGTAATGCCAGGCGTGCTCGTCTTCTTTACGCAGAGCGCTATCCACATCGTCGAGTGCCGTCACGTACTATCTTTTCCAGGATAGAACATCGGCTCAGGGACATAGGTGCCTTCACTGTCAACGGAATTGACTGTGGTGCTCAAGGCGAGTACTATCTCCGCAGTTTGAAGAGATATTGCTTCGGATCCTCGACGAGCACCCGACGCATAGCACATGAAGTGGGTGGGAGCAGGACCATTGTTTAGGAGGTTCTCCACCAAGAACACCTGCATCCATACCATATTCCGCTAGTTCAAAGTCTTGGTCCAGCCGATTTGAGCCATGTGTAAACTTCTGTCAGTGGTTTCTTCAGCGCTGTGAAGAGGATCCTGCATTTCTACAAATGATATTGTTCACTGACTAGGCAATTTTCCCTAGGGATGGTGTGTTTAACTGCCGTAATAGCCACAAGTTGGTAGGAGAAAATCCTCATTGTATTCGCGATAGCGCACTTCAGGAACGATTCAGTGTGAACGTATGGGCAGGCATCATACATATACTAATATTGGACCATATATTTTCCCATAACGTCTCACCGGTGTGAACTACTTAATCTTTTTACAGGAGATACTGCCGGAGTTACTGGAAGAAAATCCTCTTGGAATCCGACAACACATGTAGTTTCAACACGACGGAGCGCCTTCCCACCTCTCACTAGCTGTTCTACAGTATTTAAATAATTTATTTAGACAACAATGGATTGGCTGTGGTGGTCCAATAGTATGGCCGCTACACTCGCCCGAACTTACGGCATTGGATTTCTTTCTGTGGGGTCCCATGAAGACGCTGGTGTATGAAACCCCGGTTAAGTCGGAGCAAGATCTCGTGGCACGCATTGCAGCTGCGACCGAAGAAATCCGACACATGACAGCCGTTTTCGATCGCGTCTATGCGAACATGCGTCATCGATGTGAGGCATGCATCGCTGTTCGTGGGCGTTACTTCCAGCAGCTCTTGTAGCACAACTCGCTTCGTGCAATAGACTTCCGACATTACAGTTCATTACAGTCAGTTGGATCATTACAGTTCGTACTCTTCGATTCGAACTCGGCAAGTGGTATGCACTGATCTGGTGACCAGTGTTTTCTTTGTGAGTGTTCAGAGTGTCTTGTATTGCAAGCATATGCCTTTGTCTCACTGACCCTTACTGTCCTGCGCAGATTCTCGCAGTGGTGGTTGCTTGTGCGGAGGATAATGTACGCTTCCCACTTCTATTTTCCTTCTACTGCAATAAGTTCTGCTCTGCATACTATTATGTTAGGTCATATCTTCAGCATACTGTACTTTTCTAGGACCCACAAACACACGGTGAAAAGTCCTTCAAAGTCCAAAATTTCTTTCAAGTATCAATCAATGCAGTTGTGTGTTAGTACAAACATTCAAACAACATATGTCATTTCCACTGGTGGGAAAGCTATGTGTTAGTGCTGTGGACAATCTACGTATCATGTAGACGACATGTTCACGACAATTTTATTAAGGAAGCAGAACATACTATCTTGCAGGTTCAGCAACAACGTGTTACGAAAAAGACTCTGTAAGGGGTTGTGGTAATACAAATGGAGAGTGTAAAGTTGTATGAATTGATAACGAATTAATCTAACCTTCAATAATACACTAATATTTCTGGGATGCTTGAAAATTGTTTACTATTGGTTATGCAGTCACCCATAGCAGACCCCAATTCTCCACATCTTTCATTGTTTTTGCACTATTGTTATGACGAATCATAACTTAATATTGCGTACTCTTTCGTTTCCCGCTCATTTTCACCCATCTTTATTTGCAAACATAACCGGGAATCCCTCTCTTCCTTTGGGGAATCCCTTGCGCAATTATTCTGAAGGTTTGATTTTGATATTTTTGGATACTACGCCTATGACTTCCTGTGTGAAATTCCGCACCGCCTTGTCACGCCCATTTGTCTTTGTGCTAAGGCGCGTCAAAGTTCCATGCGGCCAAATTTCTCAAGCTCATAACTCGGAAAGGACACCGGTTTTCAGGTTTGTGTTCATATACTTTTTTGGTTTGTTTTGATGTCTACTTTCAACTCCGAAACGCTGTCATAGGAATTCCCGGACACCCTGTACAACCCGGAAAATATGATACAAAATTGTCATATTTCGTTTATGGACTCGCCAAGGTCAAATATTTTATTATACAAAATATGACAATTTTGTGGCATATATATTTCAGGTTATACATAAAAATTACCTGGAACTTTTTTATTTGCCAATGTCACTTACATCCCTTGGCTTCTGAACTCCTCATACCCGAAACAGTCGTCATGAAGTCACAATTGACAATTCTTGCAATGTTTTGTGTCTGTTGATTTATAATAATATTCATTATACCTACCACAGAAATCTGGAACTCTTTTTAAGAATCTTTTTAGGCGCGGCGTCTTCCCAAATTACAATCTTCGATTGTTGTTTGGACTTCTTCCCTTTCCTTGCACACTACTTTTCACATGACTTAATACTAAGGTCACAAGCATTAAATCCAATTGGAAACCATCATGATTGGGATTTTCCTACGGTTTTCCTTTAGTCTTATCAGGTACAGCTATGGACATAAAGATTGTCGCATGTCTTTAGAGATTATTTCCCAAATTCCCAGCTATTTCCCTCGCAGAGGGAAATTTCCCGCAGTTGAGGGAAGTTCCCTGACCTTGAAAAATATGAACATAATCCGACATTAAAGCCCATTACAGAACAATTGTGATATACGTATATTGTAATTATTTGCACAAACAAATAAGGGATTACAAATCAAAGAGAAAATTTAAAAATAATATCAATAAATTAAACACTGAATGGCGTATTAATCCATAGTCTTACATTGAAATCTAGTAAAAACACATATTGTTATTCGGTTAGTAGAATGGATCAGTGGTTATCGTGCTCGACTCATAATGAATTTTAATTTTGTCATGGGTTCGAATCCTGGTCGTTGATCATATTTTGTAATTGTAGATTAATATAGATAATCTTCACTTTTATCATTTTTTAAGTCTGATATCTAATTCAACTATGATACTTTTATATTTTACTGTTAATTTTAAAGTTATTTCAAGAAGCTTTCTACCATTCTTAGTTAGGAAACGTAATCTGAAAACTGATGGGTTTCTCCTTAGAAGAACCTAAGAATGTAATGTGTGTCCAAAATGTTCATGAATAAAACAATTTAGTGATTGCTGATTTTATTTGAACACTAGTTTTGGTGTTCACTCCTGACAAAATAATAATTAATGAGATCAGAAGCTTCAAGTTACGTCTTGAATTTAGGTCATATTAGGTTGGTTTACCTAGCAGTTGGGGCTGTTGGGGCGTCCCATTTGGGTTACCAAAACTTCTATTAAATACTGCTGGTAACGATAATACAGAGTAATCCATATAAACCTTGAAATTTCAATTACTTATTTATTACTTCCTTGTGGAAGTGACAGTGAATTTGAGATTGCATTGTATTGTTGAATTGGCTCCAGCAGAATCCGTTTAGGGTCCATCGCTGAAATTAAAATACGATTATCGTCCATCCTATTAAAAAAGTTGAACAGTGAAGGCCTACTACATAGGCTTTATTTCTGTGGCCTACTTTACTATTTCTACCACTACATACTACTTCCACGGATAACGCTGCTTTCGGTCCCTTAGTAGCAAAACTATAGCAAAAGGGACCTTCTATTCCCGCTCATGGTGTCAGTCCGTCCACCCTTGGCTAGAAATTAAATCTCAGGAACTACAAGTTGTAGAAGATGCTTGAGATGTCGTTGGAAAAGTCTTAGACCAGCTGAGAGCCCCTGGAACCGTTTGATTGGTGCAGTGGTTCAGTATTGCCAGCCCATTTTCTATAAAAATCAATTGTTCAAATTCTTTCCATCAGTTAGACCTACCTACCTGTACCAAACTTGGCATTAACATTATTCGACGCAATGCAAACATACTGAGAGAGTATACGATGCCAAACATTCTCACTTACTAATGTTGTCAGCCTATTTAGTGTGGGAGTGTGGGGTTGGATGTCTGCCCAGGGATTAGGTTTCTTACACAGGATTGAAGGTCATTTAAAAGGTGAGCAGTATATACATATCCTTGATAATGTAATGCTGTCATTTGTCCGTGACCTTCAACCATGTGAAGTAATCACTATGCAACATGACCGGGCATCCATCCACACATCAAAACCAGTACTACGCTGGCTTAGGGAACAACATGATGTTCACGTTTTAGATTGGCCTGCTCACGCAGCCGATCTGAATGCGATCGAACATGTGTGGTCTGAGCTCAAGCGAGTACTGAGGTAAAATTGGCCTCCTCCAACAACTCCAAATGCTCTCTGGGATTTAGTCCTCGAAGCTTGGGAACAGGTAGCAGAAAGAGTAGGATTTTGTGAAGATCTTGTCAATAGTATGGAACAAAGGCTTCGTGCTGTAATTGAAGCACGTGGTAACTGGTCGCGTTACTAAATCTACTTATAATCAACCCTTTTCAGGGCTAAATAAACTTATCCGTATCCCTGTTGTTTAATCTGATAAATAAATACAAAATATACGAATAATAAAAGCTTAAAAACAAAACATAATCTGGATGGGATCGATCCAGCCACCTACCGCATTACTGTCGAGCTCGTTACCACTACTCTAATTATCCAATCGCGTATAACGTTTTGTTTTCTGCACCACTTTCGAAATGAGATAAATTAAGATATCTGTTAAGCTTTCTGAAATTAACAATGGGTAATTCTTTATTTTTCATATGTAATGGATGACTAATAACTTTTATGTTTAGAGGTATCTATAGTTAAAATAATTTATTAACCACTTGCTTATTGCAATATACTTAAATTTGAAATCACAAAATGTCACAAATCATGTAGTTTACTTATTTAATAATAGGTGGCAGCAAAATAGAGACATTGGTAATGTAGCTGAAATTAGCATGTAGTTTACTCATTTATTGAAAGATGGCACTAGTTAATTTACATGCTCTTTAAGTAGTTCAATGAAATGTGTACGATTGACATTCACCGAAATCAGTATTCGATACGTTTGTAGAAACAAGGTGCCGACATTTTGCGATACAACACGTATACAACTTTAATCAATCCTTTCCAGAGTTAATTAAATATCCCTGTATTTTCAATTTGATTTTTCTTTTCGGTAGATTTGAAAAAAAACTTCGATATCTACCTCAGCCTGTAGGCCTACCGAAAGGGATTTTTTTTAAATTTATTTATGTCATTTTGACATCTTTGGCTTAGGCCAGGATTAGGATAGGTAGAAGATAAGGAAGTATTGCGCAGTGCTTTATTTAAAGTGCCATCACGGCATTCGTCATGTGAAACTAAGGAAACTTGCAGAGAACCTCAGTAAGGATGCTCGGGGCGGAGTTCGAACCAACATGCCTACCCATTGCCGATCCGGAATCCGCAACATTATTGCCTCAACCACTGGACTGGCTTTTTAATCTGATAAAGATATACTAGATCAACAATTCAATAACATTTTAATAGAAATACAGTGTGATTATAGTATCCATGGTAAGGTTTCTTTAAGAAAAACATGTTCACACATTATGTAGGAACGGCATATTTTAGCCGCACCTTCTGCTTAAACAATATTAAAATGTTCAACTATATACTGTTTCCTTGAAGCGCGACTGAATAGTTAAATGCATATTCGAGCATAACGATGAAACATATATTCATGTAGAAAAGTATCTTGTTGAGAGAAGAACAATTGTTTATAAGTAAAAAAAAGAAGAAAGAAATATCAACTGAGAATCAAACCCATGTCTCACTACAATAAATCCAACGTTCTATCCATTAGAGCAAGCAGGTTCTTAAGAGCGAGTGCTTCTCAGTGCCCTTTGTTTCCGCAACAAAGTTGAGGGTGTGAAACTTCTGGAACGTTAATAAATAATAAATATTATACCGGTATAACTGCTTTTGTTTGTTTAGTCTTTATTTTTGGCGCTTTGGTTTTTATATTCAGAATTTTTTGTATTTAATTTTTATTCAGTATTTTGCAGAATTTTAATGCTTTTTTTAGTTCACGGCACGTTAAATATCTCTTGCATAAATTGTTTGTGTATAAATAAAATGCATGGGAATTTTGAAACGTATAAATAAAATTTACATACTCATATAAAACCCCAGACGCTTCTGTATGTCTGCCCTTTCAGCGGCTTTCGAGCACTTCTCGTTGGAGTGGAAGGCTGACTATTCTTGGATAGACTGGATGTTTTTTTTAAATTAAT
>JAGDQP010037333.1:0-18670 GCA_022664845.1 Lepisma saccharinum | reverse complement strand
ATCCAATATTCCGGTTCGTGAATATCTGGAACCTTCTTGTTCCGTCTCGTCAGAAATAGCAACCGACCGTTCCGGTTTGTTCAATATTATTTGAGATATTTCTGACTAGAGATGTGTCGTTCGCGAATCAACCATTCTTAAACTATTCTACCATTCTTAACAGTTTGAGCTAGCTCACTGTTCTTGCACTGAATGGTTCAGCCCTAACTAATTCTAAACGTCAAGAAGCCTATCTATCTCGCATATACCATAACATTTATTCCACATAAATCAGAAAATCTGAATATAGTTCAAACAAGCGCCCGCTGGTTCAAATTTATAACGAAATTCGACACTTTGTGGATATTGCAGATGTGAACAAGCAGGGATATGGAGTAGATGGAGTCAAGAACACTTAGATGACAACAAATGCATGGAACCCGTGAAAAGGCAATTTCACAGTCGACTCTCATTTCCTCCTCGATTCCACCCCATGTATGCAAGTCTGTTATTTTCCTCTTGCATTTCTCTTTCCATTACCCAAAAGTATACCTTGCTTGTTAGTAAGTTAGAGACAAGTACGGAACGCTGAAATTGCAACCAGCACCCTTCTGTAGTATTTCCTTTCTTCTTGAATTCACTTGTTAGTGTTTTTCTGGCGCCTTTTCTTCTTTGCCTCGGTTAACTTTTTTAAGTAACTCAAACAAGAAATAGAATACTTGATCATATGTACAATATCAAAAGATAAATACTTATTTTCGCAATATGAATGATTATGGAAACATCTTTCACTTGCACAAATAGAGCTTTTTTAAAAAATAAATGATAAGACAAAGTACGGGGTTATCTCATAAGTAATGTCGCATGTGCGATGATCACTGCAATGATGCTATCTCACGCGGGAATAGTGAAGTAGACAGCACGTGCCATAGCTGAGTCATATATGGCACTTGATTGTGCAACAATGTGTAAGAGAGCTGTCTACTCCACGTTTTGGAAGTGTGGCTTGTGTTTGATGTCATGCTGTATGAATTTCACCAGGGACATCCAGCCAGCGCAGCAACATGAAACATCAATGCCGTATGTGGTCAAGGTGCTGTGGATGCGAGAAACTGCCAGAGGTGCTTCCAGAGGCTTCGGTCTACGCACACCAGCCTCACTGATAAGCCACGAGGAGGGAGACCTGTGCAGGTGGAAACAGTTGCCGTGCGAGGAGCGGTGGAGGCAAATGCAATGAAAACTGTCCAGCGAACTCCATGTCACCCATTCGACTGTTCATCGTCATTGCAGGACTTTGGAATGCCCTTGGATACGTGTCCAAACTCGAAAAATGTGTATTGTGTACCCCACACGTTAACTTCTCAACAGAAGCAGCATCGAGTTGACATCTACAGTTCCCTGTTCAGGTACACCCGTCAAAGACTTGAGCCATTTCTGGACAGAATGGTGACAGAGGATGAGAAATGGGTCCTCTAACAAATGGCAGTGGGTACCTAAAGGGAAGGGGGAGGGGCGCAGGAACTGTGACAAAACAGGACCTTCACCCCTGCATGGTGAGTGTTTGGTGGGATATCTGTGGGATAATTCATTTTGAGCTCTTGTCACGTAATCAGACCATCAACGCAGATGTCTACTATCAACAGCTTGAATGCATACGGACTAAACATCCTGCTCTGGTTAATCGCAACGGTGTGCTCATACGCGGTGATAACGAGCGCCCACAAGATCGAGGAATGTGGTTTGGAGAAACTCCCTCACCCGATGTTTTCACCAGATCTTTCACCAACGGGTTACTGTCTTTTTCGCAGTCAGCAATACCACCTTTCCGGGAATATATGGCTAAATGAGGATGACGTGCGACGAACCGTGATCCAGTTCTTTGCCTCCAAAACCGGTGACTTTTTTCAGCAGGGAATTCAACAATTAGTTGACAGGTATCGTTCTTCTCCTCACGGTGCAAAACACGACATTTCTTATGGGATAAGCTGATATGGAGTATATTTAATCTCAAATTTAAAAAAAATGGCCGGTGGAAAAATTTTCAACGTCAAAAAGATCTACGATATGCTAATACTGAGCTAATATAGTGTACACCTGAAAAGCACAATGCATCGAATATTTATTTTAAATCTCTATCGAATAGAGATTTGATTTTGATATGTTGTGCTACACATCGAAATTAGAAAGTGTATCCATTAGCCAAGTTTTGAACATAATAGGCCGCGTTAGACGACAGCTTTTATGCTACGATGAATCTTACGATTAGCAGTAGTGCCAGTGTGAAAGCAAGAATGCTAAAATAGGGCAAGATGCTATAGTATAAATCCATAGCTTTTTTCTTTTTACGCTGGCACACTGCTTTCGTTACACAGTAAAAATAGCTGTGTTAATTCAACACAATGCGGTGTCCCAGCTTGACTACCACTTTTGTGTTAAATCAACACAACACGCGGTGTTTATTTCGGTACTGGGAGAAAAAAAATATACGGCTGCAGCTAGATTTGAACATGGGTTGCTCAGTTAGAAGTCGAGCGTCTTACCGACTTTGCTAAATCGTCAGACAGAAAGAGTACTAGATTGAAACAATATAGAGGATAAAAAAATGTTACTGAACCCCAAACACACACAAAGTTACTCTCACGACTTATGCCATGATTTAATCACTTTTCCATTGGTCAGTTAGGGATCACAATCCCCATTTATTGAGAATATGTTCCATTTCTATGAAAGCAAGCACAGCATTTCATATGTTGTTACGAAAAACAGTAATCCTGCTCAAGTGTTTGACTGTCGCCATCTTGCTTGCTTTCATAGAAATAGAATATATTCAATGAATGGGAATTCTGGTTCTCAATTGACGAATAGAAAGTGATTAAACCATGGGATAAGTCGTGCAAGTAACTTAGTTTGTTTTGGGGGCTCAGCAACATATATTTGACCCCCTTCACTGCTTAAATCTATAGTGTAGTCGTTTAACTCAAATGTTGTTAGTAAATATCGTTTGCATCTTGTGTCTACTCTGTCTGACGATTTAGCGAAGTCGGTAAGACGCTCGACTTTTAACTGAGGAACCCATGTTCAAATCTCACTGCAGCCGTATATTTTTTTTCACAGTACCGAAATCAACATCGTGTGTTGTGTTGATTTAACACACAAAAGTGGTAGTCACGCTGGGACACCGCATTGTGTTGAATTAACACAGATATTTTTTTGCAATGTAAGATTCATCGTACGAGAAATTGTATCGTCTAAAGCGGCCTGTGTACATTTAATTAAAAAATTACATCAGTGTAAATTTCCCCTGATTGACATTAACGATTTCTGTCTGTTTAAATTTTAGAAAGGTCGTCAGAAGAGTCGTATCTAATTTCTTTTGTTATTTGATGTTTACGTAAATATTTTAACTATTATTAATCGTAATACAACGCATTATTTCATCACCGGTTAGTCTCGTTGCTGTAATAAGGGTTGTTCAAGTATTACTTCAGCACATTTTTACTCGTTTTAGATCCTCCCTCCCTTATAAGCGAAATTGAGTACGTGCCTCTCTCTAAAATATGAAAGATCAGCAAAAATAAACAAACTTTGAACCCCCTCGTTAGTAACTTATACTGAATGACTCCTAATCATACACAAAAGACAACACTATACTAACGAAAGCTAAGCGTTCCGTTTCGTGACAATTTACTTTTCTAGTCCTGATCTAAGCTAAATAGTTCAGTTGTGGAACGTCGACGAATTGTTCTATTGTTTGATTGCAGGGGATTATTTCCGTGTAGAGTTCCACTATTTTCACAGAAACGCCACCTGATTCCACTAGTGGGATGTATCCAATACCGGAATGAATATTTCTGCTCGTAAAACTGTTCCTCTTCAGAATGGATACTTTCACTGATGCACAGCTGTAAGTAAGATGGTGGTTTCTAGGTCTAACTTCTGAAGCACACCTGATGTCAATGTTGTTGTTCTATGTTACAGTCTTGCTCTCAATACGATTTTTGTTCAGCTCTTCAGAAAGTTTTTCTTCTCAGAGAAATGTTAGTAGTATCTTTGGACTATCCTATTGGCATTTGCATTTTGGAATGTTTATGTTGGAAACAATCGCACGTAACGAAATATTTAAAATGTTTAACGAAAGAAAATAAGGTGAAACAGATATGACATTGATTTCATTATATGAAGACTCTTTCAATCACTGATCTATCATGATTTTCGGCCTTACATCGAAAGAGCGTTATAATTTATTGTAAGTATTGCTGGAAAAGTCTTCTTCATTACTAAGCAAGCTGAGACTTGACACATTCACAGAGTTTAGAAAACGCAAATTATAGGTCTAAAGTTTGGAAAGGGTGTACAAACTATTCTTGAAAAAAGTACGTGGTTTCCAGAAATTCTCTGAAGTAAAAGTGGGATGAAATGAGTATGATGGAGACGACTTTCCAGCAATGGTAACAAGAATTTGTGCGAAGCCTATATCTCAAACTGATCCTATAGGCCGAACGATTTTAAAAATAAAATGCATGCTTCCATAAAAATCAGGAGTAAGCATTACATACATTTAAAACCGTTATCAATCAGAGAAAATCCCATTGTCTGGTTCGATGACGATCATCATTACGCATTCGGAAAGTAATCTTATTCATGCTCATTTTGAATTACCTTTACTTCAGACAATTTCTGGTAATCACACTTCCATTGAGGAATCCCTTGCAATCTTATTGCACAATTTTGGAATATGCGTTTTTGGATAGAACAATATTTGAACTTTTGAAAATAACATGTCGCATCAGTTACGGTTAGTGGTATTTGAAGTTTGAAGCTCTAAAGTTCTTTTCCCCACGCTTTCGGCAGACTGTAGTTGCGAAACACATCTTCGGCAGACTGTAGTTTCGACCCCGGTGGCAAATGCATGTTTTTCATTTTTAATGTACTATGATCCCATGAAGTTTGTCGATGCATTACGTTACCACACTGTAAATATAATTGCTTTAATAACTAATATTGATGTGTCAAATTTGATTGTTTTTTCGATCTCTTTCTTGTCTTTAGCAATGTGGAGGCTCGGCGGTTTTCTCGTTTTGGCTGTTCTCGCTTTGTATATAGTAACTGATCCATCGTCATGCACACCTGTTAACGAAGAATCGGCCATAAATCAATCGGATCCTCCGTATTTGGATGAGGTATGTCTTCAAAGAATCTTCAAATCTGGAAAGGGTAAATTACTAACGTTTATTTCTGTGTTTTCAATCTACAGTAGGTAACAAAACAGTTGGACTTTCTAGATATCCTGCGAGATCAATTATACACAGATAATTGGGAAAGTTGCAAAACTGCAGGCTAATTTTCTTATTTACTACAAATGCCACGAATATTGAATTTTATTTTTCCTAGGGATCATAACAAATGGGAAATAATTTTATAATATTCGCTATTCCTTATGTAATAATCCGACCTGAATCAACGGATTATTATTTTTTGGCGCATTCCTAGGGATTATTTTAACATTAATGAAATCAACTTAGAACAAGGATATAGATTCATAAGTCAATCGTTTAAATTTGCTCAAAACGAATGAATATATAAATTAAATAGTAGTTATGATAAAAGACAAACATTATCCACCGCTCTCTCCGAAGTAAAAGGAATCTTTAATAACTCTTACACCAGGAGAAGAAAGACGGAGCTAGTACGACCAGCCTAAAAGCCATAAATTATTTTTTTTTTAACGGAGCTTCCACAAATCTGAATACTCTCTTTCCCCGTTCTCAATTAAATAATGAGACGGTGAAAAGATTCTCTAAGGAAACATTTTAAAAAAATGTATGTATGAAGAAGTTATTTTCGGAGGATTCCAAGAGCTTCAGAGGGGTTCAAGATGTCTACACGTAATATAAGATGGTTTCTCATAATTGAGATACAAGTTCTTATCTGTGTACCGAAAAAACAGTTTCCTTAGAAATGAGTTATAAGCATTCTCATTTATTTGATAATTAGAGCAAACCGAATTGGATATAAGTTCACCTATCTTATTTCTAAATCGACATGTTATCATTTTCAGTAAAATTAGAATGTTGATATCTCATTTCTACGAAAATTATTTTTCGGTGTACAGATAAAACTTTTATCTCAGTTTAAAGAAACCCTTTTAACCGTGTAAGTATGAAACGTACATTGCAATTTTGCATAACAACATGAATTTCGAGAAGGAGGTTCGGATCCGGCAGAAATTATTAAAATATAATAGACGTAATTTTACAAATCTGGTTGTAGATTCAAGGTTATCGATCCAGAGTCAAAGTTACTCTTGCCACATTTTTATTCTAAAATTACAATCGTTATTAAAAATACACAAACTTAGCAAGTTAAACGTTTCTACGAACTAGGTAACACTATTCCAGTTTGTTCTACATCTAAGTAGTTCATATTTCTTATGAGCACCCATTAGAAACTTCACTGAGATTTCTTTAATAAAATGTATGACGCTGTTGATAGCATAAATATATCCTGCAATCTACCAATCTACACGAAATCACTTAACATCCACGTTTTCGCAGAGTTGCTACAACTATAATTGAAATTGTGGGTTTTCTTATTGGCATATTTTGGCATCCCGTGTGCAATTTGATGGATGATCCTAATATTGTTGGTGGTATCATTTTGTTGCTTACGAAACAGAGATTCAGAAAAGTTATGGTGACTACCTGAGACCCATGACGGGGGATGGGTAATAGGGGTGGAATATGATAATTCTTAGTATCTTTAATTACTTACTGTGAATCTACTGGAAAAAATACGCATTCTCTAAAAAAACCGCAATAAAAAATATTTTTTCGCTGCTCTGTACAGAAAGATGTACTGAATAATATATCAAATGTTTACATTACACCGTTTAGAACCCGTGAACTGGCCGTCGTTTTGAGAAAATGGTTCTAAAAATAGGTTTATTTCATTTATGCCATAAATGGTGGCCCGTGCAAAAAATTTTCAGGAGTACAAAATGAAACATCGTAAGCTTTTCTTTCTGAGTAACTATTGCAATCTTGCCCCTAGAACGAGATATTATAATGTCCACTGTTTGAATGTTGTAAATTTCAGCTTTTAACAGAAACAAGTTATAGCTTTGCTATTAGTACAGCATGAATAAAGCACATTATTCTAAAGATTTTAAGATATTTCCGGAACCGGTCACCATTTTGAAAAATAAAAGATCGTATTTTTTTTCTGAGTCGTTATTACCATTTATCTCCTAGAACGAACGGTTACAAAGATATCACCGGTTTTAGAATTTGAGCATTTCAGTACTTAACAGAAAACTTGGCCCCTCCACCACACCAAATTTTAGAAATAAATAGCCTATCTTTTGTACTGTTTCGCACCCAAGTTCCGCGTTTTGCACCGCAGCGGTTAAAAAGTTATAAGCACATATATTTTGGGATACACATAAATTAATGGTAGCAATCGTAAGTCATTTTTTTTTACAAAACAGATAGTGTATCTTACTGCAGTCGTTTTGCACCCAAGTTTTGCAAAACCGGGTCACTTTAGGTTAAAGTGAGGCCGATACGCTATTTGTTTTGTAAAAACAAAATGACTTACGATTGCTACCATTAATTTGTCCCCCCAAAATATATGTGTTTGTAACTTTTTAACCATTGCGGTGCAAAACGAGAAACTTGGGTGCAAAACTATAGGCTACTTGTTTCTAAAATTTGATGGGGTGGAGGGGCCAAGTTAATAGACCATTTTATGTTAAGTGTTGAAATGTTCAAATTCAAAAACCGGTGATGATTTTGTGACTGTTCGTTCTAGGAGAGAAAAATGGTAATGACTCAAAAAGAAAGAAATATTATATCTCATTTTGTACTTTTGCAAAATTTCTGTACGGGCCACCGTTTGTGAGATAAATGCAGAAAACTGTTTCTTGAAGCCATGGCGGCCGGTTCCGGAACAATCTGAGATGCCCCTACATCTTAAAATCTTTAGAATAATGTGCTTTATCTATGCTGTAAGTCTTATGTTTCTATCATTAAAGGCACAATTTTGCCAAATATTTCACCTATCTGCCGGACTATATCAAAGAGCCTAAACCGAATGTAAAAATAAATAAATAAATAAAAAAAATGAGTTTCTGGGTCAGGCTGGTAATCAGCCTGTTAAGTCGAAAATGACTATAGAGAGGAAGACCAAATGTTGGATATCGGTAATGGAAAGACGGGCTCGATGTCGGCCATATTGAAATAAATCCGCCATCTTAGATTTATGCCGATAATTTTAAATGGAAAGGTCATCATATTACATATCGTTTAAGGCTAGCTCGTTCCCGGAAATTCTGACGAGAAGTCGCTTTTTACCTACTTTTGGAGATAAGGACTTGGAATTGGGCGAAAGGTCTCATAGTTATTCTGTAGTTGCAGTTTATACGGCATGGCGCTAATCCTTCACGAACGGATCAAGATTGTGGTCGCAGCACCAGGATAATTGCAGCTGAGTTCAGCACGCGTCATACGCAGAGAGCAGATAGAGCACCCACAACCATGTTGAGATATTGAAGAAATTTGAGGAGACGGGACAGAGGACGCAGTGGACGGCCAAGGGCCGCAACGGACGAGAACATGGCAAGGGTACTGGTGGCAATAATTGTGAAAAGTTTCACACGCAGTACTTGAGATTACTGGTGCTATCAACTGTCAGGCAGGATTTCGTATTACGGATTCTATACGAAAACAGATGGCACCATATAACCAGCAAATGCTACAATAGGTGAGGATGACCCAGCATGGCGATTACAGTTCGCACAATGAACTCGACACTGATCCAATGGTGATCCATTATTTTCTGTAAGTGTTTTACCGATGAAGCCTTTCAATGTCCACAGTGAGTACAATTAAAGAAACCATCGTTATAGGTCTGATGCCAACCTATCATCGACAGATGTCAATAAAAAAACAGGTGACAGGAGTCAGGTCATGGTGTTGTGTGAGATATGGGGCACAAGAGTTGTGCGGCTGATATTCATCCAAGGAAAGTTGACTGGTGAACAGTACCTGGACATCATCGCGAGAACATGTTTCTCTCACTGCTGAATCCTGAAGGGGATTTTCCTCCTCTTTCAGGAAAGATGGGTCTCCCCAAACTACAGCGGCAGGAGAGTAATTGGATATCCAATAACAGGCATGTTAAATTGGTCAGTTAATTGGTAGTCTGCAAAACTCGATTATATATTGTTGAGCTTTTGGAGCATGCAAAAGGTGAATAAAACAAGAGTTCATTATTATAGAGCTTTATATTAAAGAAGGCATGAATAAAGGAAGCCTATATATAGATATATGTGAGTTTTGTAGTGTAATCTGTTATTGTAATGATTAAATATGGCTGAAATAATAATTTAAAAAAACACGTCGAACTATGAACGAGGACTCCAGAACGTTCCTGCCTCGAACCCTACTACAGCCGCTGGAATTATTTACTGTTGAAAAATTAATACTATATGATGAGACAAAATGCAACTAAATGTGTGTATATCAATGGAAAGTAACCATGCTCTCTTTTGGCCAACTGAATCCATTTCTTCATCATCTGCTTCTCGATTTTAACTTGTTTCTTCTCAACCATTATTCAACGTCGAATAAACCGTTGAACAGGCGGACATTTCGGTACATTTACAACGTTTAAATAACGTTTCGGTACTAACGTTTTATCCACGTATTTTCAACGTATGTGTGCTACTGGGGTCAGTCATTAATTGTTACTGTAAGATTGTTGAAAGTTGGTAGCCATGACTGAAGCCTTCGTGTTTCATTGGTGGCAAACCTGAGTGTTCAATCACGTTGTTTGCGAATGCGTTATCACATAATAATGTGGAAGGAAAACACTAAGAGCGATTAGAATCGTATTTTATCTAAATATTTCTCGGTTCTGTCTCAGACTTACAGATTCTGCAAAGTTCAAGCGGGTACTACAGTTCTTTCCACTTAGTGGATAGAAAGTTCGCAACAGTAAAACGTGCCATCAAAAGGCAGAATTTAATGTACACCCTTAAGGTGTTATGCGAACTTACTTGCAACGTCTCACAAAAATCGTCTAACACTGTTACACTCGTAGATGAACGAAGTTTCTCGAAATATTTGAATTCAAAACGTGGTGACCTCTAAACTATATAAGAATTGCCGTGTCTTTAGAAACGGCTAAATCGCAAAGAGATAACAAGGAAGCGTTTCAGATTTCTAAGTGCCACTATTTTGAATACAACTCAAAAAAGAGACAGTACTAGCAGGTGAATGGATCTGTGGATTGATACCTCCGCAGACTTTCTTGTTGAGGAAACGCGATAATGTGGTGCTTTCACCAAGACCTGCTTATCCTATTCGGAAAATTCCTATGAAGAAATTAATAAATTGAGGACCTGAAGAAGATACGTTGCTACATTCCTGATAATAAAACAAATTGCTACAACGAGCTGGTTGCGTGATCTACAGTGAAGGAGGAGTCCAGTGTAAATATTGCATCACAATAAGTTCACCATAAATTCGCCTACTTGTATTTTAAAGAAGAAACTACGTAACTGGACTACTTATGAACAATCGAAAGTGCAACGACATCATTTTCACACTTTATAATATAAAGTGTACTTTATAATATAAAGTGTAATACGGGGTAACATATTATGTTACCCCATAGTCTTTTTTTAACTTCTTTTGTTAAATAAAATATTCCTGACCACACGAAAACTTTCATTTTACTAAGTGAAAGGAGTCTACAAACCTAAAGAACAGTGTGTTGTAAAAAGGGCCCCAAGTCATGAACTTTTCATCCTTCCTCCTTTTCACATCAGGCAACATGCATACATGAAACAGCGCTTAAACTATTTCAAATTGACAGTTGCCTGATAGCCCAAATAATATACTTCATATCCTTACCGTTTCAGAGAGGTTTATTTTTTTTCGTTTTTGTCTAAACATTATAAATTTGACTCGGGCCGATTTTTACAATAACATATTCAGTTTTAAAATTCAATTAACTTAAAATAAAAGCAAAGTGTTTGAAGTTTACGTACAATGATTTGATATCATATCACCCATTGGAAACACGGGCCAAAATAAAAGCTTCCGAAACAAATACATTTGCACTTGCAACCGATAATACAAATAAATTATCGACAAGGGAAAAGGCTTGGACAAAAATATGGAAACACCGCGTAAACACATGTAAACCTTACCTAGTATAGCGTAGGACCGCCTTTGACATTCAGAATGGCTTGAATTCGCCTGGAATATAGGTTCTGGTGGCGGATAAAAAGAATTCTATAGCACTCCTCATACCAAATGTGTTCAAGTTTCTGCAGGGATGTTGGGGGCATATAGCAAATACGAATACTGTTCTCCAAAACCAAACGCAGAGGCTCGATTATATCGAGATACTTCGACTGTGATGGCCAGGGAAGATGTGAAATCTCGTCTGCATGATCGTCAACCAACTCTTGGGTAACAGTGGTCTGACTAGTAGTATTTTCATCTTCGTAATTTGTGTCATGTGTTGGAAATAAGCCGTTGGATGGACTTTGTCGCCCGAAGTCTGTACATAATAATCCTTGGGAGTAACTCTACAGTGCAAAATGAGAATAGAGTCTACAGAATGCCATCATATATGGCTGACCATACAACGGCCAAACGTGCACTATGTTTCAACGTTTGGTATGAGATAGTCCTGGTTGTAATCGGCCTGAGCCATAGATGTCTAAAGGTCATAAACAGAATTAAATTCCTGGTTATAATGTTAGTTTGGTGTTTTCCACATGCCCTGTCGTTTGACGTCTTATGAAACAGACTCGGCGCATATATTTTCGTGAGTACGTATCTTCTCTTAGCTCACAAATGCCAATTCGAGACGTGTGGGGCCGGGTCAGACATTTGCAGGACAATTGCCTTTCCGAGCCATTGGCTGCTCTCAAGCATCACAGTGTCTTGCATTCTGACCTAGAAGAGATCGCTAATCTTCTTGAAATAGTCTTCGCAGTAATATTCAGTTCCGAGCACTGTGGTGCAAATTTCGCCAACATAAAACTTCAGGCAGAGATGATTTCTCTACGCTTCCACTCTAATAATTTCGAACCATAAAATGTATATTTTACCGAGTGGGAAGGGGAACTTGAAACAGCCTTGCGGGATGTTCGAAATACATCCCCTGTATTGGATGATATTTATTATGAAATGCTGCGACACCTTCCCTCCCACGATAAAGTATTTTTGCTCAATTTTTATAACAAGATCTGGGTGATAGATAGCTTCTGATAGTTGGCGAGAAGCTATCGTAATCCTCATTCTGAAACCTGACATAGATAAACTAATCGTCACAAGCTACCAGCCCATTGCTATCACTAGCTGCATTTGCAAGCTATTTGAGTGAATGGTAAACCGCCGCCTACTGTGGTACATGAAGCATAATAACTTGCTTTCCAATGATCAGTGTGGTTTTCGACAATATCGATCAACTGTCGACCACGTTGTCAGGTTAGAGTCCATTCTTTATAATGCGTTACTCCGTAATGAACACGTTGTTGATGTGTTCTTCGATTTAGAGAAGGCCTATGATACCTCCTGTAGATATAGCATATTACATCAGCTTTACGACTGGGGTATTAAAGATAACATGACCCATTTTATCTTTAAGCGATCGTTATTTTAGTTTTGTCGATGCAAGCTTATTTTCAAATGCACTTCCATGTCATTGTAAAAGTATCTGATGTAAACACTATACCCTTAATATCCCTCGCATGACTGTACTAGACCTTGTGACGTGTGCCCTTTTTTCAATGGCGAAAAGTGTCTTCTTTGGGAATTGTATATTTTGATTTATTTTAGTACAAAAATGACACCTTTATTACGGAAAGGGACGCTAGATGTCATAAACTGTATGTTTTCCGTAAAATGTGAGTTTTAATTGGCATGTGCCCTTATTCCACTGGGCCACTTAATTTTATCTTTACCTTTACACCCTGTGGTTGAAACGGTATGAAGAAGGTCTAATCGAACAGTTTTCAATTGTTCGACAGATTACATATAAATATTACATCACTCTATCCTTTCCTTGGCATTCATTAGGTTTAGCAGTGGATTGGTTATTGCAGCACGCCTATGGATACCTTCCCCGTGGAGTTCGCCTCACCGTTTCCGTAGACATAGGGGTGAGAACACATCAAGTCAGCTCTGACGCCACTTTCGTACACTAGATTTTCTATTACAGTCATCCTCAAAATCCTTCAGTCTTCCAAGATTTCAATTTGCTGGTTCTATTTACCATTAAACACTATATTTCGTCATGACTTATGGTACAGTCTTTCGTTACACGAAATGAACTTACGACTTTGCTGTCGAAACATCAACCACAATATGCGCCTGGCACCCACAACTTCGTATACTCGAAACGCTGGAAACTAGGGCTTTCACCGCCACAGCAAGACAACTCAACAGCAGGTTTCTATTGGGTTCATTTGATTTCTTACCACGAAAGTTGCAGCGCGTTCGCTTTCAGGTGGAGAAGCAGCATTAATTACACTCATTTTGCCGTCAGACTGTTTCTATATTTTTGTACAACCCTTCTATTTACGACAATTTAATTGAGTGAAATCTAGGAACACACACATACCAGTAAGAAGTGTGCAGATATAAAGGGGTGCACTTCTGAAAATTGATACTGTTCATATTGTATGTAAAATAAAATAATTTTAACTATTTTTTTAAAGATACGATATTTTCCCCTCAGATATTTAACTACCATGAAGAAAACGACACTGTGCTCAATGATGTTACCAGGAGCAAAAGAACGGCGGAAGTAGCAAGAGTCTTTTACGGAGTGATTGTGATGGTAAGATATAAGTTTTCCAAGATAATATGTTATATATGTCGGTGAGAAATTTTACGGAATAAAAAGGAATAATTGTGCTTAAAATAGATTAAATTAGTAGCAAAAGAAAAGTGTAAACATTATGAAAATATGAAATAAAAACCAAAACGTATTTATTGAAAATAATAAACGTATTAGTAAGTAAGTCATTTGTTTAGTATGCTACAGAAAATTTCAGATATCTATTCTACTTTTATTGAGAATAGTGAGAAAGAAATACATCTGCATTGTAATCGACGATATGTGATATGACGATACACTGTGAAAACAAATAACATTGAAATAAATAACAAATTTTATGCATATTATATTCAGTAAAATTTCTAGCGGGTACCAAAGGTACATTTGCGATTTGCAAATTTATTGATTTGATAGTGGCAGGCAAAGAACTGTACCCGCTCCAACTTAATAATCTAACAATACAAACATTTAGACGAGTTATCTCATAACTCTATCTTGACTTGGACATTACATTTGAATGCTCGTGACAAGGTGACTACTGGTATCGCTTCACTGTCAGTTGTTCACGTCCGCTCGGTGCGCGTTGTTTTGTCTATCAGATTTAGTAACAAAGTGGGCGAAATATAGTGTGTTTCAAACACACCTTGAATTTTCATATAACAGAGCTAAACTTACGTTTACACAGCCCTTATGCAGTCAGACTCTCAAATTCAGAGATAATTCGGAAATGGTTCTTCGAATCATTTACGAAACATCTTAGTGAGACTCGAAGTCTGGATTTACCTACTTGTCAAAGTAATTACCAAAATTAGGATGCATTGAAGTTAAATTCAACAATTCATATTAACATAAAGGCGATTCATTGAAGGTTTTGTTGTTTTATAGCAATTGAAAATTTGGCTGAAGTAGTAACAAAGTTAGACAAACGCTAAAGTTTGCAAATAAAAGAGACAGGATCTTAGCAAATGACCAAAAGCTATAATGTCAAAGTGACAGATCTACTTACTTGAAACATGATGTTCTGCTACGATGTGTATCTGTTAACGAAGTGTCAAAATGAGGGCTGAGTGACTCGGCCCTGCTATTTAAATATATTGTTCGTGAACTGCCAATTTTCAGTTCCATCGGTCAATTGCTCGAGATTGATGGAACCTTATGTCATTTGTGTCGTCATATTTACGTCATGATGACATGCAGCTATAGTCTTCAGTAGTCTACCAAGTCAAACATTCCGGAATCACTTTAAAAAGAACAAACTTCTCGCGCCACATTTATTATATTGACTTTTACATTCTTTGCATTTTTCTTGGTTACAGAATCGCAGTCCTTTGTTTTCTGGTTCTTTACAATTTCTGGTTTGTTTTATCTTATGTACAATAACATATGCGTGAATTAAATTCTCAAATATACTTAATTATTCCAATCCAGGGTTCGATCTCACACAGTATATATCAGATAATACTTTTATTGTTATTATTGGTCTCAATATTTATTACTCTTCATCATTTTGCTCATTAATTGCAATATCAAAGGTTTAACTTAAGATTGATAAATAATCTCTTTGATATTTATAGGTAATTAAAGTAGAGAATGTTTTGAAAACTGAATAACTCTTGGATTTATTAAAGTGATATTGTTTTTGCAGTTTTTGGAGAAAGTGGTACAGGCAATGGTATCTCTGGGACCTGTTGTGAAGTCCATCATCAGAATTTTCCGAAAATTTGTTAATGTCGGCATGGGAGTCTACGGAGAGCCAAATGTAAGATATCTATCTATCTATCGATAGAATCACTAACAGACACGATAAAGTGACCGTGCTTGAAAATGCGTGATTTCGAATGGCTTTTGTACGTTTTTGTTTCAAACTAAAGTTACTAACCTTTGTGTGAATAGTGGTGGCTTCATTTAGTGAACTTGAAATTAGTTATTACTGAACAACTACTCCAGAAACTTTAATTTTTTGTGTTTCATTCTTTTTTCTTTACCTTTCAACACCAGCCATGGTTCACAACACGATTGCAACTTCTTCTTCTTCTGTGAAGAAGACCTCACAATCGACTGACTCAGGCACTTTAGGTTCTACGCCTTTGTACACCGCTGCTTTATTTCAACCATCAACTACTATTCCTCTCCTCCCCTCCACTGGTAACTCTACATAAAAAGTAAGTAAGAATCTAGCTTCATCGGAGATGCTATTGACGGAATGACCTTGGATAATTTCCAACTTGGAATAGCGAAGGTTGTAGGCTCTAATCAGATTACTCATGCTTCAAGAATTTCAGGCCGTAGAATTTGCGTTTATTTAGGAACAGAACCAGTGCTCCAAACTCTGTTAAAGGAAGGTGGAGTAACAGTCAACGATAGTTTTATACCACTTCGTTGACATGTTCAATCAGCGATATCCTGGCACATATTTTAGAGACAGCGTTGAAGCCTGATGGCAAAATCATGAGTCCAATACGTCCCATACATATTGGGACTCAACACCCACAGTTTTTACATTCCGTCGTATCGTTTGTATGTTACTCTAAAAATGATAATGACAATGTGCCAACGTCATTTAACATTACATTTGACAATACCAATTACACGATTTATTTGTTTCGTGATGAACTCAAATGTTATCATTGTTCAGGCATGTGTGTCGTCTTTGTCCCCCAAAACAGCCACTACCTCCACTGATGCTAATTTTTCTATTTTACCACCATCCACTCAACCACTAAATGCCACAGCTGTTACTCCTCTACAACTTAATATGATCCCTCTTCAATCATCTGTAATTCGTCGTGCGTCTGTTGCAACTAGTGACAATGAAGTTTCATCTACAGGTACCACAGAAAATAATGGGACACTTGATCAAGAACAGCAACTTGCTGTTCACAACGAAACTCCACCACTACCAGTTCCTGACTGTCACGCTGGACTATTTAAGCTACCTCACACTAATGCTGTCCCCCTACAAATCCCCCACAGTACCTGTAACAGCTCTTGAAAAGCAATCTGAACAGTCTGAAACTTCCGTGATTCCTGGTAGTGATTTTTATGATGCTAAAATGGTGGATTCGACTTCTGTAGCTTCTAGTTCCGACCTGAATGCCCCGCTGTTGTTCCTGAGAAAAAATACCAACTGATCAAGATGACGCTTCCCTGGGTTCCTCCTTGCCTACTAGTGGTAAACGCTAACAGAACTATGATGATGATGCTGATATCCTTAAACGTATCTTACGTGATCCTAGTAATATACTTTTTATCTGTTCAGGAAGCTCTTCGGTTCAAGATCTGGATGAACTTCTGCTAGAACCTAATCTTTCTTAATCTCAACGCGAAGTGTCCACTTGGACTCACGCTACCCTAAATGGCTTTTTCATTAAAAGCAAAAGTTTCAAAAAAATCCTTCCCATTGTGAAAATATATACTGATGATGTACATGGTATTCGTTGTTTGCTTTGTGAACATATGACTACTGTGGACGACGAGAATACAGCGAATAGTAAGAGCCATTGCCGATGAAAGTAGTGTAAAAGGTTTCGAGTTTTACCTTTTGATGTCTATATTTCATGTTTTTTTTGTCTAAATGGTGCATCTTGTCAGTTTGAATGTGCGCAGACTTACATCTCTCCACAAGCAAATCTTAGCTGAGAAATTCCTTCAACAGCACTTACCCTCTATTGCTTGTTTTCAAGAAACTAACTTGCTATCTGTCACATAATGCCATAGATTTCAAGATTATAGTTTGGATCAATCCCGCGCAACACCGTGTAATTGGTACTGTCATTATCTTTCATGATTCTCTTCTCAGTAGCTGGGACATTTTTCACCATGATATTGTCGTCCCAGGTCATGTACAGGTTCTTGAAATAACAATCTGCTCTCGTAAACTTCTACTCATAAATGTGTATTTTCCGCAGGAAGAAGCAGCCGGTATTCAACTAGTAAACACGCTTACGGATTATCTTACCAATCATCTACCAGTGGATTTATTTATATTGTGTTGTGATTTTAATGTCACTTTGGCGCCTATAGATCGTATGGATAGCCGGGAACTAAAAGTTCAACTTGCGCAATCTTTATCTCAATTTCTAAACAAATTTAATTTGGATGACAGATTCCGTAATTTTAAAACTACTGAACTTCAATTTACGTATAGAGGTTCGTAATCTCACTTGCCCCCAAAACCGCACTGAACTCTTTCAAATACATTAAATTCTAATAGCGCTTATTGTTCCGCAATTGAACATCTCCTGGAATATTATGCCACCTTATCTTTCGATACTGATGACATGATACAGTTGTGGGAAGACCTAAAAGCGGAAGTGAAGGTCCTCTCCTAAAGATTCCTTAGTGCGATACATTTTGAGTCCCGTTCTGCATACCAAGCTCTGCTCCGCCAGCGTGAATATCTATTGTTTACAGGACTTAACACCCCGGAGAATATTGTTTTATTTCGTGAATGCTGTTCATCATTACAGAAGTTTTACTCAAGAGCGTCTATGATATCATATATAAAGAAAAATATATTGTGGCTAATGCTTATAATACCTATTCATCTGGATTTTTTTCGCGAAATGAAACAGAAAAATGTATATAACATTATTGTACAACTTCGAGTGGATGGTGACTTAGTCACGGATAGTACACGCATTCGACAAGTAATCCGAACTTATTATCAAGATCTTTATACCGAGAGATCTGTTAACATGGATAAACATGAATTTGGTCTAATCTCACCACAATATCTGAGGATGACAAATTACAATGTGATAGTGACTTTACGTTACCTGAACTCACCACGGCAGTGTCTCAACTTCATAAGCGAAAATCTAGTGGGTAT
>JAGDQP010037332.1:7394-18671 GCA_022664845.1 Lepisma saccharinum | reverse complement strand
CTGTAAGGATTTGGAAAAAAAATCAGCTCATGTACTTTAACGCAATTTGTTTGATGTGACTGAGAAAAAAACAGCGAAAACCCGGTCAGAGTGACCGGCCCAGGCTGGAATTCAGGATTCTGAATTCTTAGCAACTATATTGCTCTCAAACAGGTCAGATCGGGTCAAACATATTAAAGCCTCTGGTAGATTGTTTGGGCTGTAACTTTCTGTGTCGGCAGATCGGCCATATAGGACGGGACCTACAGTTTAAAGTGGGATCTGAACCACTGCGTTGTAAGAGTGCCTCCATCGGAGTCCACTATAAACTGTAAGTCCTTTCCTTTATAGCTCTGCTCCTGACAGAGAACGCAAAACTTCAATCAATGAAACAAAATACAAAATATTGGGATCATTTCCGTTCGAAATGGAGAAGGGAAGAGAGAGAGAGAGAGAGGTACTCACTTTGCGCGTTTGTAGAGCCAGCAACTTTTATTACGTTGCCACACTTCATTTCCTAACTGAACAAGAAAGTTTGGTGATAAAGTATCTCAATGTCACTCTCAATTCTTCAAGGGGAATTGGTTCGATAAAACGGGAATGCCAAAATGCTAAAATGGGGATGTTTACCCTTAGAGACGTTAATAGAAAGAGCATACTTTTGTATTTACAGTATTTGGTATTAATGTTAACAAGTATGAGATCATCAATGCACGTAGAAGATTTAATAGGTAGACTTAAGCCATCTTTAGCAATTTTAAACAATTAAAATTTTCAAATTGAAAACAGTATTTTATTGAACTCTTCCCCTCGCCTCAACAGCACATTTAGTTGCAACACCTCTTTATTACTATCTCAATTTATTGGTGTAATTACATGCATTGAATTTTGTCCTAAACAGTGGCGTATTCTGGGTGATAATCTGGCTTACCAATACCTAGGTGGCGCTCTTAAAATTCATAATACGCAATTAATACTACTACTACTACTTACTATTATTACTAATAGCATATAATGTTTTATTAAGGCTATTATTAGTAGTATTAATTGCGTATTATGAATTTTTAAGATTGTCAACCTAATAGCGGTAGCAAAGATTGTCACTCAGGAAACATGTAGTTATCTTTACTCACTGTTGTATCATACCGGTTGGACAAAACGGGCAGTTCGAGTTCGAGTAGTATCCTGGCTATTTTAGGAGATGTATAGGACGCAACTTCGCAGCCCTATTAATTTATGATGTAAGGTAGAGAGAGAGAGAGAGAGAGAGAGAGAGAGAGAGAAGTGAAAGGAGGGAAGGAGGATCACTTTTTCATGTAACAAATCTTCGTAGGTCCCGTATTATGTTATTCCCCTCAAAAATGTCCTGAGTTGAATTAATGTAGAGGTTGTGGCATACGGTAAGTTTGCCTGAGCGGTATGGCCGTTCGAATGTCACGTAGCGAAGCATGATGAGATGCTCTTATTCGGGCAGAAAACACCGACTTCAATAGGAGAAATCAGTAGGCAGAATGAAAATAATTTGAATTCCAAAATATAATAAACGAAGGATCGGAGAGTGTTTCATGTTCATGTAAATGCTTGCACTTTGGATTTGTCATGTAGGCCTATAGAGCCAGAAAACCACAAACCTCCCCATTTTGTCCAACTTTCCTACTTTAAACATTGTCCCAACAAAGTTATGTGTGTGCCACATGTTTATGTAAGGGACTTAGTCATGGAGGGGGCTCGAGGTTCCCCCCACGAAATGAAAATAAACTGAAGAAAATCTGTTTATATTATTGGTTGACTGAAAAAAGTTGTGAAAAATCATTAAAATGCAATTTTAAGGTTTAATTTTACAAAAAAGATTCCGGGGTTTCTCCCCCGGACACGCGTTGCATCTTGGAAAATATGCAATACCAATCATCCGCGGTATCCCTCCCGAGCCAAAATGGTTCTGATTACGTCCCTGGTTTATGTATTATGCCGGTACCATTAACTATCTCTAGATAAGTTAATATAAACCGTGTACCCACAAGTATACAAACGTAAGTTAATATAAACAGTGTACCCACAAACATACAAACTTAAGTTGCTATAAACAGTGTACCCACAAGCATAGAAACATAAGATAATATAAACAGTGTACCAACAGACATACAAACATATGTCATATGTTACAGCACAGTATTAGTAGGACCGGGGGCCTCACAAATATAGTAACCATTTTTTGGTGATAATTTGTCCCATTATAAAGATTTCAGAAAGATAAAGTTATAAAGGAACTTCCAGGATGACGATTGTTAATTATAATCATCTGTTATAATCCTACATTCCCTCTTTCTGGTGGTTCCACCAAGTAATGGAAAAACACATGGTCTCAGCAAGGTAGCATAGACTTGTATAGGTGTGTATGTATGTGTGTGTGTGTGTGTGTTTGGGGGAGAGAGAGAAACGGTGTATATATGTGTATGTGATATGTACGTATCGGTATCATATGTTCAATGCGGAGTATCATGTTTTGAGTTTTGGAAGTCGAAACAGAACACAGAGCGAAAAAAGAAAAATGAAATTAAAAATATTTTCTGAGGTATATAGTATTTATTTAGTGTCAAGATGGTATCATAGCAAAATATTATAGTACCATAGTCCACACAGTATAAATGTATCTTTGTTATATATATATCATATATATATCTTTGTTATATATGTATATAACTGATGCAATTGACATTATTGTTAAAAAATAGTGTAGCATATGTTTATACGTATGAAAAGTAAAGTGATATCTATTCTATACTATTGTATATTTTAAAAGAGAGTCTATCTATGTACGTATGATGATGATAATACGATATCGTTGTATGTAAAAAAGTATCAATACTCAAAAAATATCTATGCATTACGTAAATGGCCGATAAGCATAACAACATAGTTGTATATTCCAAACTAGATATTTATTGTGCATTATAGCCCAAGATACTTATATCTAATTGTCACAAAGACTCTTTGGTGCACGAAGCAACTTATATACATATCTTAAATATAATCCTTGAACTTTGCGATTATAATAAACTTCACTTTTGATGTGACTTAATATTCCACCTTAAACTGAAGATGACAACAAGTGTTGTTCTTTTTGTTGTGTGTGAGCTCTAGTTTTGTTAAGGGCATTTAATTGAATGACAGGGTCGACGACGGCGATTAAAGGATAAAAGTGCGGTGGTAAGGGGTAAAAGTAGGGGATGGGACAAGAAGGATAAACTTCATATTTTTATATAAAATCATATAGATTTAAAGGTCAATTCAAAAAAGTGACGGGGTAATAGCACCTTGCCCCCTAACAGCCGCCCACGATCGTAGAGATTTCTATACTAAATTAGATTTAACAAAAGTCATTACGTTTCAAGCTACACTCCAATTTACTAGTTAAAATCTTCTCGTTAGCTTCTTTCCATGATTTTTCACCGCTAAAATAACATTTAAAACTTGGAAAGTTAGCGAAAACTGTTAAATATCCATTTTAAAACACTTTACACTTTAAAAAAAAGACGCTACTGTAAAAATAATCAAACGTGTACTTTTAAAATCCACCTAGAATATAAATAGATTTAAAACTGAGAGCTAAGCAAATTTTGATTTTATTTTACATATAAAATCATGGTGTTTGAATATGGCAAAATATGTTATTCCTTGAAAGTGAAAACCCTAACCACTATTATTTTCATTAAGGTATAAAATTATGGTGGGCAAAAAACAAAATGCTTTGCAATGAAATATCAAACCAATTTTGTTTTTATGCAGGTATAAAATCATGGGGGGGGCAAAATATGTACCTTTCCCCCCACCAAAAATCGTGGGGGGCAACTGCCCCCTCTGCCTCCCGGCTCCTACGCCCCTGCTCTCAAGTCAAGGTAGACCTTCTCTTTTACAAAAAGTAATTTTCATTCCCTACAAGAACAACTTTCACTTCTCAAGAGAAAGAAAATTGCACTATGAAATAGTTCATTTCAAACACTGTCTCAAGAAATGACTATGATACTGTAAAAACCAACACCTGACGAAATGCTTCTTGAAGAAAATCAACTTGGAATTCTGGAACCCTTCGCAAACTTGAGAAAGTATTATGAATCAGCAGCAACCTGAAAACGTGCCTTCAAGTAAAGAATTTTCTACAAAACGCGACTCTGAATTCGACCCTCAGGTCCCACATTTGAGAGTATTGTCAGTCAATTTTAAAAATTAAATATTTACTACTTTCATTCAGTTCGACGTGTCCGCACAAAACTTTGAGTATACATATTCGATACAATTTAAACATACTGTGGTCGTTCCCTGTACCCAAGCACCCAGTTGTCAGCTTTGCCACTCTATTTCAAAATTCAATTTTTCAAATGCCCCCCATACTGTTATGTGCCGATAGATATTCCTATACTTTCAAAAAAGTGCGAGGGCAACCGCAGGAGGTGGCTACGTTGTGACATGCTTTGAAATAATACTTCTCAGAGTCCTATTGCAACAGACTCATTAGAAGAAACATATATGAAGTTGTTTGTTTACAACAAGCATTTATTCATTATGCATTTATAGAAATCTTTGGAAATATGCACATAACATTTTTTTGTTACACTCTCTCTATCTGAATATATTTTCAAAGTATGGGGCGGGGCTTGAAACCCGTAGCATGAGAGAGTAATGCTCAGTGTTTTATAACGAAACACAATGTACTAGTTAACCCAAACGTATATCTCTGCCCTTGAATAGAAGCAGGTTATTTCCCAGGATTTTGAGCTAAAGATAATTGATTTTTGCGGACGGTAATTATCATAAAAAATAAACATCTTCCTTGAATAATGCCATAATTAGACATTAACGTATTGTATATACGGGATGAGAGCATATTTCGGTAAGAATTCATAGTCTTTCAGTTTACAGTAAAGATGTCTTCGATGTTGCATTATCTCTAGGAACTTAAATTCTTCCTATGATTCAAAATATTTCTTCAGTTCCCTCAAGGTTTATTTGAATTTTATTACAAACTATACCAAATAACTTGTATATATTTTAGTTAATTCCTTATGTTTGTCAGGGTGAAGATATAGGAAGTATAGCAATATGGCAGTGAATGCATAAATAATCCCATCATTTGCCTCATAAGGCTCCAGAAAAACAAAGTAATAGTAAATTGGGATGAATGTGTGAAAGCCTATTAATGATCCAGAGTTTGGTCTATACTGTTACAGCTTATGGGCAACAGCAGTAGTTGTACTTATCGTACTTTCCCCTGACGCACACGAAATTCCTCTACTGTTATTTCTCTTTAATGATCCCCCGTAAAGATTTTATATTTAACATTCATACGAAAATTAATTTCCTAATTCCTCTCTTCATTTACACATATTTAATTATATAACGATAGTTTCATTTGATAAACTTGACGGGGGAACAGGGAGTAAAAAGTAACAGCGACTGGAGCGTTGTCGCTCGGCTATGGCAACCCGTATTGAGAGAACGGTCAAACTGGCATCGCTGTTGCCATAAGAACAACAGTATACTCTTAAGTCTGGACGGATAATAACTCCAATCCTGCTGATTACATTAATTATCTGCAGCGTAAAGCATTAAATCACTTGCTGTGTGGAAAAAAAATGACATTTTGAAAAGAAAACAGAAAATAAATTTTAAAAAACTTCACAAAAAAAACGTTTTTTACATCACTAGGAGTAAGCCATAGTACTGTTACCACCCAAAAAATAAATTTCATCTTATCTTTGTCTTACTTACTTTATGTTGATAATTTGGTTAAAAATTCAAGAAGCTCATATTTTCCGTTATAGTCCAGGCGCATTTGTAAGTTCGTGGGATTTTGAATGAAGGGATGTTGCGGGTAGGTGGAATACCTTCATTAGAAGGTACCTAATCATGTGGTACCAGGTGGCAACCCGAAAACCGTGGCAGGGGACCGGGAGGGGGGGAAACAAAATGGCCGCCGGTAAAGTTCGTCTCTCTGCTTTTAAAGTGCTATAACTTCAACAAATTTTAAATTAAAACGTTCGTGGCTGTGCGAATAATTTAATAACACATTAGAAATTCCATTTTGAAACAATTTGTTCCCATAGCGACGCCATATATTAAATATGGCGTCTTTAAATCCCAAAATTAATTATTCTCGATCCCTCTTCTTTATATTCAAAGGGAAATAATTCGTAAACCGCTACAGATAGGCGAAATACGACTGACATAAACGTTCTAGGCCAGTTTAAGGACTTTCCAACGAGTTATGTTCTATTTCTGTATCTTTAAAACTAACGGAGCTAGACTAGTTTATGTAATGGTAGGTGTATGGCTTATGGCTTTTAATGCCGGACCAGAAAGATTGGTCTGACACCTACATTTGTAAGTTCGTGAGTTTTGTGTGAAGGACCGTTGCGGGTAGGGAGAATGCCTTCATTAGAAGGTACCTAATCATGTGGTACCAGGTAGCAAGCCGAAAACCGTGGCATGGGGATCGGGGGGGGGTAATAAAATGGCCGCCGGTGAAATTTGTCTCTCTGCCTTTAAAGTGCTATCAGGGTGAGTCATATGTTCGTAGCGTTGGGTGGCCCCGCCCACTTGCCGGAAAACCATGCGCAACGTGTAGAACAGTTGAAGGTGGTGGTAGCAGAAAGCGTGTCACGTGTCTCTTTGATCACAACGTTAACGGTGTGTGGGAGGAACTACTCGTTGAATACACAGTTGGCAGGACAATGGCTGAGGAGAAACTTGTGTGTCGTGTGCTTTTGAGCCATTACTGGAAAAAGGGGTTGAATGCAGCAGCAAAGGATATTTGTGCCGTAGAAGGTGAAGGAAATGTCCACCAGTCCACAGCTAGAAAGTGGTTTCAACGTTTTCGGTCTGGTGACACCTGTCTCTATGACATGCCCAAGAGTGGACGCCCTGTGACGACGGATATCGATGCCCTCCTGAACACTGTTGAAGGAAACCCAGGAACCAGTACCTGTCAGCTGGCAGATGAGGTCCAGACACCACAAACCAGTGTTGTTCGTCATCTGCATCAACTTGGGTTTCGCTCCAGGCAACCGAGAATGGTTCCCCATGATTTGACTCCCGCTCAAGTTCAACAACGTGTGACCCTGTGTGAAGAACTGCTTCGAAACCCAACTGACGACAGGTTTTGGCGGCGGATCATCACGACCGATGAAAAGTGGATCTTTCTTCGTTATCCTGACACCGGAAAACAATGGCATCGACCAGGTACCGAGGCGCAGCCAGTGGTTCAAAGATGGAGGTTTGAAGAGAAGACAATGTTGTGTGTGCCGGCCGGGTGGTCGAGCGGTCTGCGGCGGTAGGCAATCTACTCAACGGTCCCGGGTTCGAGTCCCGGCAGGGGCATGGGCGTGGATTTTAACACTTAACAGCTAAAGGCAAATCGTGACGGACCGAAGTCCAAAGTTACTAAACTGGCCCATATAAAAATAAAGTTTACCAAAGTTTTACAATGTTGTTTATGTGGTGGAATTTCGAAGGTCGGGTGCACTGGGAGCTCGTTCCACATGGTCGTTCCATAGATGGGACATTGTATGCTGAACAGCTGCAACGGGTATACGACATTGTGCGCCGTCTCGATACAGCACTGGTGAAGCGACTGCTCCTCCAATTTGACAACGCTCCATGCCACAGGTCAAGAAGAGTCCGCCAGCACATTGCGGACATGGATGGCAAGGACATTTTACCACCACCCCCTACAGTCCCGACCTTGCGCCATCTGATTTTCATATGTTTCGTCCCATGGCACACTTCCTGCGGGGCAGACAATTCCATTCCGTGGATGATGTGACAACTGGCATTACTAAGTTCTTTGCTTCAAAGCCTGCAGCCTGGTATCGTCAGGGACTTGTGTCACTGGTGGAACGTTGGAGAAGGACCATACAGTGTGATGGGATATACTTCGCCGAATAGGCTTCTGTGGTACAGGGGGAGGCGGGTGCTGCACATTATCCATGAACACGCTACTAACATATGACTCACCCTGGTATAGCTTCTACAAATTTTAAATTAAAATCTTTGTGGTTGTGCGAATATTTTAATAACACATTAAAAATTCCATTTTAGGACAATTTGTTGCCATAGCGACGCCATATTTTAAATATGACTACCTTAAATCCCCAAATTATTCTTGACCCCTTTTCTTTATATTCAAAGGGAAATAACTCGTAACCTACCACAGGTAAGCGAAATAACTCTGAAATAAACGTTGTAGGCCAGTTCAAGGGCTTTCCAACGAGGTATGTTCCATTTCTGTATCTTTAAAACAAACGGAGATAGACTAGTTCTTATGTAGAAAAGAGTATTCTTATGAAAATTTTAGAGAATGTCGGCAAACCTACAGAAGAGGATGAGAAACCTGTAGAAGAGATGCTGCTCCAGGAAGATGAGAATATCAGTTCAGAAAGTTGGAGAGAGAAAAAAACGGAAGTGGAAGATGACGAAAGAATAGAACTGGAAGAAATCGATTCAACA
Organism: Lepisma saccharinum; assembly: GCA_022664845.1. Taxonomy (NCBI): domain Eukaryota; kingdom Metazoa; phylum Arthropoda; class Insecta; order Zygentoma; family Lepismatidae; genus Lepisma; species Lepisma saccharinum. The sequence goes on along the minus strand of JAGDQP010037332.1, from coordinate 10,190 downwards.
ACACCCGTACTTACTAGCACTGAAGCATCAATTACACACAGATCGGCTGCTTCTTACTCTGTTGCTATTCTTGATGGCATGGCGGAACCCCAAGCGTTGATAAAGCCAGCGCATGTTAACACATGCATCGATTTGTCTACAGACTTCTGTCAACAATCTTGAAATACCATGAAACTCACCTTGTTTTTTGATAAGTATGGAAATAAGTCATTAAAATGTAAATGTGAAGAAAAGAGCAAGAGACAGCCCAACAATCGAATACAAAATATCTGACTCTGCCAATATAAAAAAATATCACTATGAGAAATCTTCTGTCCCATCCGAAAACCAAAGATGCATTCACAGCTTATCTTTCAGAAAAAAAATCTACTTTATTTAAGCAAGTTGGGAAAACACTTAGTTGCCAGCTGGAGAACAGAAGCAAAATCTTCAGAAGGGAAGGACATCAGTGAGTTAAAGAGACATGAAGAAGCAGATACAAAAATAATACTTCACAGACTTTATGCAGCGTCTCAAGGGGCACAGACCATCCACATAATGTCCCAAGATACTGATGTCCTTGTTCTGTCTGTGTGGTGGTCTAGACACTTACCTGCCAATACGAAGTTTGTCACACGAGTTGGAGCTAATAAGAGGATGATAGATACTCATACTATCCGTACCTCTCTTGGATCTCTTAGAGTAGAAGCCTTACTTGGGTTCCATGCTATCTCAGGGTGTGATATTACTGGGGCATTTTCAAGGAAGTCAAAGAAGATATTTTGGAAATAATTTTACAACGCTGGAGTTGCGATGCTTTAATCTCTTGGAAATCTCGGTTCTAGTCGGTTCAATGACGATGACGAGAGGATCATTGAGAAGATCATTTGCAATGTTTATGTGCCGAGCACTAACATTCAAGATATTGGGAAACTACGATGGTGGCTATTCACGAAAACGGATATTCAAGGCTCAGGTCTTCCTCCAACCAGAGCGGCCCTTACACCTTTCATTACAAGAGTGCACTTCCAAGTACTGGTATGGAAAAGTGCCGGAAAATCGCATCCAAATCTGCCAAGCCAATAGAGTGTGGATGGGAAGAAGAAACTAGTGATGAAAAGAAGATTGTTCCTGTGATGTGCACACTACCTTGCGCTCCAGAGACTGTATTCCGGTTGATTCGCTGCGGTTGTGCAGTAAGTAAATGTTCTTTGGCATGCAAGTGTCTATCTCACTCCCTGCGATGTACGATACTGTGTCTTTGTGGCGGAGATGAAGATCAGTGTGTAAACTATGACTTACGATGAGAAGATTCAGAAGATGATAGTGATGAGACTCTCGATGGCTAGTCTTCATATGGCCTTTGTTCCCCCAAATAATGGAATCAATTGTTGTTATCATAAAGAAACATTATTTTCGAAACCAAATGAATCTGATTTTCAAATTCTCCAGAAACAATGTGGAAAACAACAACGAATTGCCGGAACTCACAATAATAACAAGCTGAGAAAATGTGAATACCCGTGTCAGTACATGTGACAATTTACGCTTATAATAAACATTGTTAAAACTCCATGCAATAAGATACTGGTGGCTGAATCACTGAATCAAATGGTAAACAAAACAGAACATAGGTGTGACATCGTAGGGGAGAAACCTTAAAAATAGAATGTAAGGAATGCTCAGGTGAGAAACCATAGGTGTGACATCGTAGGGGAGAAACCTTAGAAATAGAATGTAAGGAATGCTCAGGTGAGAAACCGTAGGTGTGACATCGTAGGCGAGAAACCTTAGAAATAGGATGTAAGGATTTCTCAGGTGAGAAACCATAGGTGTGACATCGTAGAGGAGAAATCTTAGCAATATAATGTAAGGAATGCTCAGGTGAGAAACCAACTAGTAAAGACCCACTAACCAACTGAGTGGTTTTTACAGTGACCGACTGGGTCGGATAGACAACGGGTTGATCAAGAAATAAAAGTAAATAAATGAAATAAATAAAATAAATCAAACACCAAGGAATATAAACAATGGTATTGACAGATTAGTGAAATAAAAAATCTCACAAGAAAATATATTTTTTCTTTATGTGGTTTCTCTTTTAAATCCAAAAATGTGTAACTCGAGGGTATATTTCTAAACTAATTGTATCACAGAGCATCATATAGGATAGATTAGGTAAATGTAAAGCCACAGTTACTTGTTTATGTTGTGTTTTTTGTGCAGTTTATGTTTGTGTTGTGCTTTCGTTACACCCCTCTTTTCAGTCCCCTCAAGAAACGCATAGTTTAAAAACAAATAAAGCAAAGATGACGATGATGATAGCCCAATTCTGATTTATATTTTACACGCCCAAACCTAAAAGGGACGCTCTGAGTCCTTTAAAAAATCAGTAAGCTTGTGATATTGAATTTCCACCTTTCACAGCGTCTTTCACCAATCTTTCTGCCCCTGTATTAAAAACCAAAAAGTACTACATCTACCATTCTCATTTCAAAGGTCTTGAATTGTCCAAGAACGTTTATGTCAGGATACTTTCGCCTACATGTAGCAATTTAAAAGTTATTTCCCTTTGAATATATAAAAAGAAGGGGATCGAGAATAATTAATTTTGGGATTTAAGGACACCATATTGAAAATATGACGTAATTATGGCAACAAATTATCCTAAAATGGAATATTCGCACAACCACGAACGTTTTAATTTAAAATTTGTAGAAGTTATAGCACAAAAGCAGAGAGACGAACTTTACCGGCGGCCATTTTGTTTCCCCCTCCCGGTCCCCTGCCACGGTTTTCGGCTTGCCACCTGGTACC
>JAGDQP010037330.1:0-18672 GCA_022664845.1 Lepisma saccharinum | reverse complement strand
ATTCCTTATTACGTTGACGATGTGTTCCTCTTTGATAACTCCCAAATTAATATGCTGAAGCATTTGAGTGAAGTTTTTACAAGGTTAGAGCAAACATGACTCAAGCTCCCCCTGGAGAAATCCAGATTTATCTTCTCAAAACTGCAGGCCCTAGGTCATACAGTGAGTAGGTACGGGTTCAAAGTAGCACCAAAGGTCATAAAGAACATTGAAGAACATGCGCCACTCAAGGCCGTAAAGATCCTTCGTTCTTTTCTCGGAGTATGTGGCTTTGCACGTTGGATGTCGAGCTCCAACAACTACTTAAGAAAGACCAAAAAGGATTTGGGGACCCGCCAAAAGCGAGCGTTTCTCGAGATTAAAAGCAAATTAGTGTAAGTACCTGAGCTTTACTCTTAAAAAGCAGGTAAGGACTGAATGTAACTACTGATGCAAGTTCTCACGGTCTGCGGGAAAATGAAACTAAGTGACCTATATTAGAGATTGAGCTTTTGGGAATATTCTCTAGTCTACGCGCGTTTCATTTTACATCTATGGAACTAATTTTACGCTCGGGGTCGATAATAAAACAATCACTTTCCTAAAGCAAGTCCCACGGTTATCGCCTCGTCTTTGTCATTGGTCGATCATTATATCATTCTATAACTACACTCAGTGCCCGTTACTAGCGCGAAAAATATCTCAGACAGTTTACCTCGATTAACACAACGAAAAACAGACAAATCAGACATCGAATTTATTGACCAGGACTACTTATGTATTTTTAATGAATCACCAAACATTCGCGAGGAGCAAAAGAAAGATACGTCTTTTGGCCCAATTAATTCATTTCTATAAGGAGAAAACAACAAAGAAAGTAGTCTAGAAAGGCGTGCTGAAGGATTTGAGTTGAAAAAATTCAAGTTATACAAGGTACACCCATTAGGTAACACACAAATATCCCTCATTTGTATTCCGAAAAGCATTACGTCACTGATGCTAGATACTGCTCATTCATGGCCAGAAGTACATGGTGGGAATGAACCAAACAACCAGGAAGTATATTGATCTCTGTGTAGTTTTTCAAACTAATAAAATCAGTAGAGTTTCCCTTAAACCATTTCCACAAACCTATCCTCACATGGCCGTTTTTCGGATATATTCCTGGACGAAATTGGACATTTGTGTAAAACTCGGAAAGGCAAATATACCCATATACTTATAATGGTATATTTGGCCACAAAATTTATTATAACGAAACAACTTCCAAATTTGAGAGCAAAGAAAATAGCAGACGCGCTATTTTATGATTTGATTATCAGGTATAGCGTTCCCGAAATTTACGTGTTTAGATAAACTACCGGGACATAAGTGGAATAATAAAATAACTGTAAAAACACAAATATTTGCATTAGCGTTTGCTGTACTATCTTCTCATAGATTTCTATCGATAGCTGAGAAAAGCATGGACATAATTCATCAATTCCTAAAAATGCACGTTCAAAAGAACTAAGAAACTGGAATACAATTTAACTTTTGATCGCTGCTGCGATTAACCAAGGTATCAGTTTTGCTGGAAACAGTCCAGCCATTACTCTCCACGTTAGCTGCTGGATGTTGCTTTAGATGAACCGGTCATATCGTTAAGTCAATAAGAAAGATTAAAACCATGCAACTAGCCAGACAAAATAGCTCACGCTAATGGCCTGAAGGAATTCGAGAAAGAATTCTAGTGTTTTGTAATTCTCGCTTCGCTCTAGTATCGTGATTAACTTAACTAAACGCATGCTTGTCTTTTGGTTTTTCGTAGCACAAACGTGTGATCTAATCAGCAATCTCAGCCGGAGATTTAATCCTAAATGTCTCTCGGTGCTCAGAAAGAGAAAGCCTTACCTCGTAACATAAAAGGAACAACAAAAGTCCACCACGCAGTGGCGCCCCGATAGCCTCAGTTCGAGTGTGGCAGTTGTAAGAGTAACGTGATGCTCCGCTTTTCAGTCCGTTTGGTGTTTTTCCGCCTGTTTGGTGATAGCGAAGGTGGTGGCGAAGTTTTGGATAAGCCTTTTCTACGAAACGAAAGAGAAAGTTCGTTAATGTGTTCATTTCGTGGAAGTGCCATTTTGAAATAACCCTTTCGAGCTTAGTTAAAATAATTAATTTGGATATGACGGAACATGAATTATAGTATCGAACATGATAAGAGTGAGCCTGTATTAAATCATAGAAGACCAGTGTTAAATGTACAAGTATTTTGGTGGCTTACTTGTGATTTCATCAAGGTGTTATATACAAAAGAAAATACTGTTAGTTATTTTATTAATTTTGCAAGAGATTAATTGGATCCAAGATATTAATTTTGCCATTGTAATAGACCAGACCCTCTTACTACGATACAAATTCATAATTGGGTAGCAGATACATTTCAGGTAACGTTGGATGATGTATGTTTTGAGTCTTGAAATTGAACCGTACAAAAAGTTAGATTTTTAAAAACTTAGGACACGGGAAACTAGTTAACATATTAGATTCTACTCAAGGTCAAGTGGAATATAAGAATGATAATGGAACACAGTGTTCTATTAAGAGCTGCGGATCAGTTAGTGACAAACGTTAGAATTTCATTATGCCCTTTGTAGTTACCTGATAGTCATTGAAAAAACGATGCTTAAATTTGGAAATGTTCTTAAAATATCTTATGAGATTTTTTCCTTAAAACAATTTCCCGGTACGTAATGGAAAAAATATCAAGATAGAGTTAAAAACTGATGTGCCCTCGTATATTCAAATAGCAGCTTACAGACTATTTGTTAGTTATAATAATCAGATACGTACATGCCGGGAGTGCGGAACATTTGATCCCTAATTATGATAAACATAAATCTACTAAAGTTGCATTATTTGGTAAAAGGATGAACATAACCAATACCCTTTATAAAGGATATGTAAATACAGGGATGGTGAAAAGATACCAGATATAAACAGTTACGAAACTTTTCCAGTAATGTGTTTACCAAACGTACAATATCTAAGTACAACTACAGTTCCTTTCCTCCAGCAAGCAATACTTGAGACACAAGATTGTCCCCATCCCACCGAAGCAAGCTCCAGCAACCAGACGCCGGAGGCAATGGAAGTAAACAACACGAGCTCCGAGAATGGTCGTAATGTTTCTGGTGAAACTGTAACCGTGAAATCGTCTTCACAGGTAAACCAAAGTTCAACGGAAGCTGAGGTGAAAACCTTAATCAGACCAATTCCTTAGAGAAGGATAATAGTGTAGTTGTTCGATGTCAAGGTTGCTTAACTGCTCAAAATATCAATAAAACACAAACACGTGATGCTTCCACCCCCACATTACGGAGGTTTTGCTGTTTCCCAATGTGGCTAAACGGAATTAAACTTGATTCTACAAGCGCATGATATACTAATACTTTTCAAGATAAACGAACAGTTGAAGACTCGGGAAAAATCAATTGACCGAAGAAAAACACGTAGTACAAATAAAAATTGAAAAGTGAGAATGTTGAAAATTCAGACGAAATGGACTGTTAATAGATATTTTGTGATACTTATTGTTATCACGTTTAATGTTCTCATTAGATAATGATTATAGTTTCAAATAATTTTGAGCAGAATTATGTAAACATAATAAGCATAGATAATAGGATTGAAAATGCTGCTCCTTCTATGTGATTTTTAATGTTTTTGTAACGAAACAGCAGCAAGAAATTATTCTTATTTATGCAATATTTTCTAGTTTTCGCAGATCTTATGAGTAACTAATGGTTATAATTTCAATATTGGTACTCTAAATTTTGCATAATGTGTCAACCAGATAAGACGAAAAGCTTTGCAAATATTTGTTTCCTAGTATGAAGTGGATATTTTTGCTTTACAAAAGTATGTAGAACAAACCTGTTATTTTAGTTATAATCATTGTTTACAGAGTAATGCAAATAGCATAGGGGGTACAGCGAGCATGTTTAAAAAAGATTTGTCATAAATACCACAAAATTATCAGTTACAACACCCATCACGCTGGTCTTTTACAGCAAATAGCTATAATATATATTTATGCGCCGAGTGTTGGCAAAATAGAGATGAGCGAGAACATTTTTTCCAAACTACAGTAAGTAGCTAATGCTATGCGTAACCACAATGGTTTATAGATTTTTCTTGGTGATCTTACACCCACATATACCAATCTGAATCAACTACCCCAATACGCAAATCTGCAGGTCCTGAAAGTTCGATTAATACTTTTAATCTAATTTACGTATGGCGTTCCGACTCATACTTACCTTGATTTACGTATGTAAAGAAAAAAATGGCCTCTACGCTGGATGAAATTTATGTGTCCAAATAACTGCAATAATATATGCATAATGTTAGAATAGTACCTATAGCATTGTCAGACCATAAAAGTATTATAATGTCTATGAATTTAAACTGTGAAAAAGCTCTACGTAAAACTTTCATATTTACAATCCCTACTAGAATTCTCAAAGATCAAGATTATACCCAGAAAATTACTCAAAGATAGTACATATTAATAAATTCACGTCTGAATACTTGTAGTATGTTGGAATACCATTAAACATATGATTAGGATATAAATAAAGATTATGGAAGGGATTTGCATAATAGGGATCGTTCTCAAATTGAATATTATTCACGTATGCTTCATGAATATTATTATGAAGCTCATGACGAGGGCGAAGATGATTATACCCAAATAAAACATATTAAGACCAAGCTATTATCTCTTTACAGAAAACAGTACAATGCAACTATTGAGAAAAGTAAGCTACCTACCTTTGACATGCAAGAAATGCCAAGTTTAACTCATATTACACAGGAAAAGTTCGTACTGAGCATAAATACAAGTATATACATGCAATCTAGATAAATGATAACCAATATTTACAGGGTGCTCAGCTGAAAAACATATTTATTGACTATTTTCATAAATTATGTAAGAAAAATCAACTATTAACTTCTCATCAATTATTGAAATATGTCGATAACAAGCTAACAGAAGAGGATCTAAAGTTATTGGATAGTTCATTTAAGAAAGAAGTAGCTAATTAGTAACTGTATAAGTAAAAAAATTCTAATCAAGTTTAAAGAGATCCTGATTCTTTACTTCTCCAAGCTTTTAATGAATATAGGTCGAATCCTACATTAGGTAATAGGATGAAAGAGAGCATGTTAATTTGTATTCCTAAAATAGCTCAGCCTGTTCATATAGAAGACTACAGACCCATATCTGTGTGCAATGTAGATAGCTAATGCTTGTCGATGTTATTAGCGAAAACGCTACACATTATATCTGTTAGATTACTTGACCCAGCCCAATATTGTCACGAGCCCAATAAATTAATTTCTACATTGTTATATGATGTTCACGATTTTATACAGTATTTTCACAGGAGTAAAAAATACAAAACTGTACAGCTATCACCAAATTCTTTCAAAGCATTCCATCGAGTCAATTATTGTAACCTTTTCCAATTGCAAAAAATGTGGTATCACATCTCAGATTATTAGCATGATCAAACAAATATATAGAAATCGAACATCCAAACTTAGGTTCAATAATGAACTCACTATAAGTATACCCACGGAAGCTAGTGTTTTGCAAGATGATGCTTTGTCAGCTATTTTGTTTAGTATCTCTGTTTCTTTGTTAATACCTGCATTAAGACTTAATTTACCGGGATTAACAATTTAATCTAATGTCATTTCAGTTCAAAGCTACTTTGATGTGTCGATATTTTCGTTAATAGCCAAGAATTACATACTGTAACTAAGTTAATTTCCGAATACGAACAGATTTCAGGAACAAAACTGAGTCAGAATAAATTAAAGATATTGTTACTTAATTTAGATCTAGCTGAATATAAAGGAATATTTCATGCAGTTATTTCTCTTAAACGACTTGCTATTTCTTAAAGTGCAACACCTGATACAATTCAAAATAAGACTTATGAAGTAGCAATAAATAAATTTAAGGGTATCTTATTCAAGCATAATCCTAGAATTTTAATTTACATGAGCAAATTATGTTTTTGAAACAAAGAGCTTACAGCATTTTATGGAATACTCCCCACAACGCCTAAAATTATAGAACAACTAATGCCATGTTATTTTTGTGGAAACAACACATTTTCAAGGTTACATATGACCAACTCGTCTTGACCTTGAAGGAAGGCGGTCTACAGTCTATAGATGTTGCTAGATAGGCAAGATCCTTACAATTACATGATACAAGAAAAATGATTGATTTTTCTCCTAATAGTTATACAGTTGCTATTGTTGAGATGTGTTTGATGTACTGTAACTAAAGCACCTGTTCCTATATATTCGTCGGCTATACAATCTTATTTAAGGGACACGATACTAGAAATGATGTATGCATTAATAAGTCGAAATTCTCTGGATGAATTTTCTGTTAAACAATTATATAGATATTTACGTAGGAGCAATAAGGTAAAAAAATCTTAATATTATTCAAAAATATCCTGATACAAAATGATCTCAAATGTGGATAATATATCCTCCAAAATTTTGAGCATGAAAGTACGAACGCAACGGTATAAAGTTGTTATAATAGTGTAATTAATCAAATCTGACCTACCCCAGAAACATTATATTCCATATATCAAATGTGTATATATTATACCCACATTCAAACAGCAATCTTAAAGCAAATATTAGGGCAATGTAAACAAACAGAAAGTATTTATTATTACTATATCGAAATTTCTAGCTCAATTATGAGAACTACTGCTAGAAATATACTTGTAGGAAATATGTTTTTGTTTCTACATTTTTCATTATATACAATAACGGAACAAAATTCCATCATATGGTTAGCAGCAAACACCATTGATTACTTGTTACATGAACAGGATAAAATGAAGGCAAACCACTATATTCATTTTCCACGATTTCAATACAATGCAATGCCAAGGTTGAATACATATAAGCTGTTTGCAAACGTTTAAAAAACATTGTAATGGTACCTAATATTTTAAACAAATATCTACGGTTATATCATACTTCTATTTAAGAGCATTGGTTTTACGTTTTTACAGTTTTTCCTGAAATAGGATATTCAACAAACCAATATGTCCTTGTATTAGATTTTCTGTAAACCTGCACTTATCGTTTGTTAGGATTCAATAAATTGTTTTATAAAAATAGCCTAGTGAGAAGAGCGTTGGAGCGTTCACGGGTTCATATCTTAGCGCAGACAACTCGAGACTCTTCACACTACACATTAAGACGAAATAAGTGGAGTTCTCATTACCAGTGTTGAAAGCTTGGTATGTGAAGTCCCCTCAGACATGTCTCTAATAACATTAGTTTTTTCGTGAGTGTGTATATTTCTTTTGCCGGTATCAGCGACGAGACACACGTCAGCGGGCCGCTGCTGGGCCATTTCCAAATTTTCTGGTGGACAACAGTCGGCAGTCACCTTGTCCCCGAAGTCTGCAACTGGATGGCTATTTTCTCGATCAGGTATTCGCGCCAACGGTGGCACAGACCGGTGAACCATTGAAATTCGCGCACGGGCTACCGCTAGCTCGCTTCCGATTTGCTGATGGGGTATACTGTACTGCTTTGTGTACTGTGTAGCCTACATGGAACATAAGTCGGAAATATACCTCCCTTTACCCCCAGTCCGCTTTCCCCTTTTTCATTATTTTCCCGCTCAACCACTATATGTTGGGATAGTCCTTCAAGTTAGGTCTTGGCCGCTTCCTTCCTTTATTCATTATTTAGCGTACGTATATCTGAATAGTATCTTGAATTCGGGTTCTAATCGCTTCCTACCCCATTCCTTATTTACCGAATATATGGTGGGGATACTTGCTTGAAGTAGGGTCCTGGTTGCTTCCTTCGCTTATTCCTTATTTACCAAAATATATGGCGTGGATATTCCTTAAATTGTCCCATGGCTGTTTCTTTCTCTTATTCCTTGTTTACCAAATATATGATGGGGATATTCGCTTGAACTCGGGTTCTCTTCTTTCCCATTCTATCATTATATGGCAGGAATAGTCTCTTGAACTAAGGACCTCGCCTCTACCTACAATACTTTCGTATTTTCCTATTCTAACATTATGTGACAGAAATAGATGCTTCAACTCACTCTGGCCGCTTCCTTCCCTTATTCCCTATTTTCCCATTCTACCATTACATGGCAGAAATACCCGCTTGAACTCGGGCCTTGGCCCCTTCTTTCCCGTATTCCCTATTTTCCAATTCTATCATTATAGAAGATGACAGGAATAGTCGCTTGAACTCAAGCCCTGGCCGCTTCCTTCAATTATTCATTATTTACCGAATATATAATGGGGATATTCGCTGAACTCAGGTCCTGGCCGCTTCCTTCCCTTACTCTTACATATAATATGCACTTTCTTGTTAAAGCATTTTCCCAATATATGTGTTCTTACTCTACATGGAAGCGTGGTATTCTTTCCATTTATCTTTACCCATATAGAAGATATAATAAATCAGTATAATTTCTTACTATATTACTTCCACCTTAAAACATTCTCTTCATACAGCATAATTACACTTTCTATAATTATGAAATCATTCTATAATGTTCTTACCTATAATATTCAATCTCTTGCTTTCCACAACACAAACTAGCAAATTTTCTGCTTCAGAGCAAAATCGAAACTAAACTTATTCTGAGCTTCTACGAAATAAAATAAGATAAAAAATGAAGATACAGCTGCTGGAAGGAATTTTGAAACAATGTTTCTATTTGTTTCTTTTCCTCTTTCTAATAAGAACGTCAAAACCGACTCCAATTCGAAACTTATTTCCCCTTTCCACAATCTGTTTCACATCTCCAAAGCATGCAAGCTCCAGTTTGTGCCTTCGAATATTCAATTTTTTCGGGGCGATGTTCAGATTCGATGGGTGTAGGATTGCCACTCGAGATACTATTAGCGGCTTTCAATTTTACAACGTTTTCAACTTTCCAAACTCCACACTATCTTTTCGGAAGTGGGGTTTCAATTTCCCAAGATTTGATGAGGGTTCATTAGTGACTTCGAATTCGAGCAGCTGGTTGACAAGCTCCCCTGTTATTAAAATTTATGTTTTTATAAATTTCTACCAAGTTCGAGTTTGAGGAGGTGGTGGTGTCGTTCTCATGTAACCTGGGTAGGCTGATTTATCGTTTCCTCTTCCAAATTTGAACTCCCAGTTCAAAGTTTGACCTTCGTCGCGGATCAATTCCAGGTTTCTCTTCTAACTTTCACAAATAATACGATATTTTTAAGAAGTCAAAGAAAACCTTTAGATCTATCATAAAAGTAGTAGTGCTCTTTAAGCGTAATCATCATTAAGTGAGTGTGAAATACAGTATACATAATGAATCCATTGTTATTGAAAGCATAGAACTAATTAATAACGTGCTTATAAATGAACGTATAGCTCTCTATGGTTACTCCACATGTATGTAAATCCATTTGCCTACAAGTTAACAACCGTCTCCCATACTCCTGTTCTAATCAGTGTTTCTTCCAGAATATTACGTTCGGAGGGATCACCAAAATTTTAAATGGTGTGTATTGACTTTAATGTACCAAAATTTTAAATGGTGTGTATTGACTTTAATGTACCAAAATATAAAATAAATAACAATAACGTTAGTATGTGTATATGTTCCTTTGCTTATCTCAATTAACCAAATAAAGTTTATTTACTCAGGGCCCGCAGGACACCTGAGAGGATTTTATGGCCTACTTAGGCCACTTACTTCTTTGGATAATTTTTAAAATGTGTGGGAGGAAATTAAAATTGGACAATTCCCCAAATCGGATCCACACCAGGACACACCTCTCCTCCCGAAACAAGCAACCAGGAAACTCGTCAGAGATACTTTAGTATAATAATAGGAAGTTAAGAATATATAATTTGGAAGATAGGAATATGTATGTTATATAATGACAGATGAGTGGGAAAAGTATAGTAAATTAAATTAGCCAGAACGTTGATTACAATGAAAAGGTCATTCTTAAGTGTGATGGTGGATTAGGATGGGTTATATGTGTATTTTATGTACCAATTTCTTTCTTTAGGTCCTATAGTGACGATCTTCTGAAGCTGAAGTGTGCTAATTGTGAATACGTCCTCGAAAGATAAGTTACAATTGGACCGCTACTATTGTAGATCCGTGATACAAATCTCAAAGTGGCTTATTGTGAGAAAATTCACTGATTTATTTGAAAATCCTGCCGTGTCTCATCCGTGGAAAACATTTGATGTAAAAATGATTTAGGTATATAATTGAATTCTTGTCCTTTAGAATGTTAGATCGTTCGCTGAGAATGTAGTTAAAACTGTTTGGAACTGGAATAGTTTCTGTGTTGTTATTTGGAGGTTTGTGTTTGTTTGTTTTGCATTTCTTTTGAAAAATTTTCTTCTCCTACATAGATGTGTCCATCAATGGATTCTAATATATTTAGGTGACGTTTTAAGAACTCTTCTGATGCCAAATTGAAGGCAGTTTGTAATTTGGAGGAGTTGTTTTATGGTAGAGTAAGTGTAAGGACTGTTGACATTCATTTAATCAATAAAGAAGTGAGCTCCTGAACGGTTACATGATCTGTTACCTCTTTTTTTTTTGTGAACCAGACAGTATGTTGTTGTAAGCTTTTCCTTTGTTATCTATAATATGTGTGATTTTTTTGATTTTTCTTATTGGATAAAGGATATTGGATTTCTATAGATCTTCATAAATGGAATAGGTGGTCTCAGAGGACAATTTGAAGCAAGCCGCAGTCATGTATCCTGTGTTCTTGCATGAGACGCAACAGTTTGAGTTAGGAGTAATATTGCATATCCTACTTTTATGCGAATCTCCGCGTTTATAACAATTAGGTTTCTCTTTACATTTCTGCTCCTGATGATACTTCATACAATTTCTGCAGGGAAAGGGCCTAGGCATGTTTATAGATTTCTCAACTTTATATCCGTGATAGCCTATCGACATGCAATTTGTTATTAAGTGACTTACTAAAGGGTAAATAGACGGACCATTTGCAGTGGGTTCTTGTCATTTCTAATTCTCACTGCATTAGTAATTGGGATATTGTGCTTTATAAAGTAAAATGTGATATCTTCAGTTTTTGTGGTTGTAGGAATATTAGTAATGACACAAGTTTAAGTGGTATTGGTACTAACTAATTGAGGCTCTGCTCTTTTTTTTTTTTCTAAAAAAATACGCATTTTTGTCCAAATTGTTTTTCTTTGAAATGTTTAGAAAAAATTCTTGTGATATTTATCGTGAAAGTGAATTCTGATTCCCGTGCCTCGTTCAAGTGGAAAGGCTATCAGGTTTGTGTTAGGTAATTTAGCATTTATGAGTTTTTCAAATGCAAAAGGATCCAGTAATTCAGATTTCAGGATTTTAATCAGTATTACATATTTTATGTGTTCTTTTTCCCATGTATAATTATCGTATAAGCCCATTCATTAGTATTACTTTCGAGTTGTTGGGACGTGTTTGAATCCGCTGCAACTGGCACTTCTGATGTAACTCCCACATTCTCAGTTTCGATTTCGTTATCAAAGATAAGGTCTGGTGTATCATTTAACATTGATGTGAATTCATCAATTGTACATGAAGACAATTCTATACAGACTCTCAGTCTGAAATCATTATTCATGAAACGTTAAAGAATTGTTTAAAATCTTTGTTATTATGAACAAAAATGTTAACAGTCGTTTTGTCATAGCCTGGAGCAGTTATAAATTTAACATTTTTCATTTTGCTTGTCAGAAAATTAAGGAGGTTTTGGAATGAAATAGAAATTTGTGGTGTATATTCTTAAGAATGATACTATGTATGAGTTCTGGGAAATAGATAGGTGGTTGAGATGGAAGTGAATGTGAGAGAGAAGGGTTTTGTATGGATAATTGAGATTTTGATTTTATTTGCATTCCTGATTATGAAATTTCGGCTTCTTCTTCTACTTCTTCCTCATCTATTTCTTCATTAGGTAATGGCAACGACTCTTCACTGAAGTAGAAAAGTATTCCCCTTCTTCAAAACACTGCTGTTCGCTGGGGCACGAAATTTGTTTATCATTTTGAGAGACTGTTGGTCTCCCTTTGACTGTTTTAAATTTTCCGCCTCAACCTGAAGCTAATAACGTGATCATAATATTTATAGAATCTGTTATATACGTATTTCAGTATAAGTAATACAAGGGTTGAGACTAGTTCTTTCGGGGGATGAAAGCATACCTGAATGAAACAGTGGTTCAAATGTAATTTTCCTTGAGGATTGCCTAGTAGATTACGGTAATTAATAACTAACGGACCCGACCGGAATCAAACCTAATTTCTTTTCTGTACCCGTTAAGTATTACATAGAATCGTCTATTGCACAAAGCTAATGGATCCGGTCGGGAATCAAACCTGATTTTCTTTCAGTGTCCATTAAGGATTGTATAGAATCGTCTATTGCACAAAGCCAATGGGCTCGG
Source organism: Lepisma saccharinum (assembly GCA_022664845.1). NCBI lineage: Eukaryota > Metazoa > Arthropoda > Insecta > Zygentoma > Lepismatidae > Lepisma > Lepisma saccharinum. The sequence goes on along the minus strand of JAGDQP010037330.1, from coordinate 6,169 downwards.
TTGGGAATCAAACTTGATTTCTTACGAATTCGTTCACTGCGCTTAAATACCCTGTCACTGTTTCTAAGCCTATTTCAACTGTGAATCATACCTGATTCATTCATTTCCATATCTCTTCAGGTTACGTGATTGAAATCCGCGGCGCGTCCCCTCATTGCCACATCAAAAGAAGCCGGGATGAACGAGCCATGGTTTAAGCCAACAAAAAACATCTCGTACACACTTACGTTGAATTAAAACGATGTTGGCGCTGTCCATCATTTATAATTTCATTTTAAAGACCTAGCCTACAGATTCAAATCCCATTCGAGCGATAACTACCACATATAAGTGTACGGGAAATATGTAAAGGTTACATACTTACACCGGGTTCGATTTTCCACAACGATACACCATTCGAACTATATGATGACATGTTCAACATTCATAGATATATTTCAATCCAATTCCTCATTAACTTCTACCATACAAGTACAACAACATGTTAACCAAACCCAAGGCGAGCGGCAACAAGGGCCGAAAGTAGCATATGGCGTTTCTCCATAATGGTAACCTTTCAGTTGGTACACTTCACTGCTGTGCAATGACTTCGAACTCCATGATCAAAACTTGTTCATAAAATCTTAAGAACCGAATCTTCTGTTTCAGAATAAGTTAATTTTAGTCACGTTTTCTGGACAACTCACCTCACAAATATGATTCTGGTCCTTCACAAATACAACTCAGAAAGTCATAAATCACCGCAGAAGTGCACTGTGAAGTCTCTTCCTCAAGTATTATTTGTATCACAAGTTCAATATTGTCCAATTTTTAGTGATGTAAGTGCTAGGTTTTCGTATAAATATAAGAATAGCACTAACATACTTTAAAAATAAATAAAATAATATACAATAAATCGAAGTAAAAAATGTTGCAAATGATGCTCTAAATCCACATTAGAACCAGGAATGTCAGGAATGCCCCAAATGATCCTATGACCGAACGAGCGCAGAGGGAACATGGATAGCGGCGATTTACAAAGATGAAGGCTATATGTTCCTGGCACTAGAATTCTTGTTATCCAACCTGTCGACGTAGGAACAAATGTGAAAATCCTTACGGGAACATATTATGGTACAAACTGAACTATCAAATTTTAAATTAAATTTGGTTATATTAACCCCCTAATTTTTGTTTCGTTATCGTGGATCACGATGATTTCTTAAGGTAGGACCGCAGCTTGTATTGCTTTCAAGGGGGACCAAACTCTGATTTTGGCACTCCTTCAAAGGATCCAAAAGCGTACAAAATCTCATCCTTTTACTTATTTGGCGCAATTTCAGACCGGCGCCTGGGCAACGTGTCCCTTTCCTCTCCATTTGTTACAGACCTGTTTTAGGATGACGGATAACTGCTGTTTTAAGAGTAATTCAATTAAACATTTTTGTCTTCAGTTTTTGTGTGCCCAATGTTTGTAATAGGATCCCACTATTCTTTTTAAATGTGTGCACTTTCCAGTAAGTTTTATGGCACTGCGCAGATAATTACCTAAGCCAGGATATGAAATTAGCAATGTAAGTAGTGAATCAATGTTCGTACAGTCACTTACACTAATAAGTAGGTTGCAATTATAAGAAATACTTGCATTTCCTGCAGCAAAATTGTTTCACTGTACGCCTGATAGTTAGACAACGAGCATCACAGTACAAATATGCACCAAAACATGGCATATTTGTTTGCCATGGCCAGAATATGGTCAAAACATGGCCAGAATATTCCTCCATTTCGAGGAAGAAAGAATTTAGTCGTTGAGCATTATTTAGAGAACCACGATATAGATAGGAAGAAATTCCATTCGCGTTGAGTTCTAAGAGAGAGGAATTAATGCAAAGAAAAGGGAAATACTAATATGGGCATCATGCAGGAATCATCATTATGTAATGGAAGAAATTTGTCTTGTTAAACACACACACACAGAAGGGGAATTTCAAAGGATGTACTTTTATAATTAGGAACACAAACAGTTATCTTTACCCTCTTCGTCTCGCTCTCTCCCTCGAGAGAGAGAGAGAGAGAGAGAGAGAGAGAGAGAGAATTTACACATACACACATAACCGAACAAAAACATAGAGAAGGAAAACTAAAGAAAGAGACAAACACGATAAGATCTAAGAAAGGAAAAATGCGAAAGAATGTGATATTAACCATGAAACAATTTCACTCATATATTACGACCACGATCACAAACATACTTATTAACTTCTCGACTGTCCAATGACTTGCATTTCGCAGCCAGGGCATCATTCTTATATAAGTATCTTTTTTAAAAAGTCGTGGCTTAACTGGGAACCAAACCCAGATCTACAGACTGAAAGTCCAACAAGTTAACCACAATACTACATCGGACTTCGTTCCCTACTTACTAAGATCATGTTATAATTGTATTTGTCAGCGTCAGAAGAAAGAAAATAAACGCCAGTGGCGTGGGAAAGTCTTATCCATTACTTTGTATGTCTGCTTTTTGCAAAGTCACACTCAGTTTGACGTAATAGTACGGACAGCTTGAATACTCGTTCGCAAATTCTACACTTTAGGCATTTCATGACAAGAAGTTACTATTCTCTTACTTACTACCAGGAAAAGAATTCTTGTCCCGTCCACGACTTGAACCCATGTTACTTTCGTGTTGATTTAGAAAGCAAACGCCTTAATCATGAGCTATTTATGTAGCTGAGAAGATATTAACATATTGCCAAGATTTGTCTTATTAACACACCACCAGATTGAATCACGCCAAGTAGACCATAGTTAAACAAACATACTGCTTGTGTAAGGAATTATATTTATTCTTCCTTTAGTTCTCTTTCTGTGTGTTTTTGTTCGATTATGTACGTATGTGTAAATTATTTCTCTGTGTGTATGTGTTTGAACAAGTTTTCTTGCATTGCATAATGATGATTCCTGAATAATGCTCATATTAGTATTTTCCTTTCCTATCTCTTAGAACTTAACGTGAATCAAATTTCTGCCTCTCTATCTCGTGGTACTCTAAATTATACTCAACGACTAAATTCTTTCTTCCTCCAGTTGTAGGAATATCCTAGCATCTCATGTTTTGGCGCATATGTGTACTGTCTTGTTAATTGTTTACAGTGAAACAATGCTTATGGAGGAAAGAGCTTATATCTCTTATAACTTCAACCTCCATTTATTATTGTTAGTGACTGTACAATCGTATGGACATTGAACAATCAATTAGAAACGCTTATAATATAGTATTTCAACTGTGATATGTTCATAATATTCAAAAATGCTTTACATTGTGTGCGGAAGATCCATGCTACATTGTAAAAGAAAGTACAATTGAGGTTTATGCGGGAACAAACGTCTAAGTGACGTTTTCAAATAAAAAAATCTCGAGTACATTTTATATATATAAGGAAAAATAAAAGGCATAAAATATTCATATTTTGCACAAACTCATGTTAGACTAAAGTCCGCTTTTGTGCAAAGTATTAATATTTTATGCCTCATATTTTTGCTGTTATACATGTACTCGTTATTGTATTTATTTATTGTTGATGTTGAAAATGTCACTTAGACGTTTGTTTGCGCATAAGCCTCAATTAATCTTCAGTTAAAGTGAACCTTTGCGCACTTCTTCTGATTCTAGGTTTGGTCAATTCTCTGCAATTTCAAAATGTGAATAAGTGACTTATTACGATTCAAATTTATTAATAAACGACTCTGGTAGCCGACGACAGAAGAATTAGCTGGGACGGGGAAGGAATCAGGGTCCTTTTGGTTCAAAATATGCAATGTTAATCAGCCAGAATATCTAATGATAGACAACTGCAAACGAACCTACTTAATGAATTGTTAATAAATATTACACTGTAAAAAATAGTTGTGTTAATTCAACACAATGCGGTGTCCCAGCGTGACTACCACTTTTGTGTGTTAAATCAACACAACACACGGTGCTGATTTCGGTACTGTGAAAAAAAAGTTACGGAGGCAATGATATTTGAACATGGGTTGTTCAGTTAGAAGTCGAACGTCTTACTGACTGAGCTAAATCGTCGGACAGATAATGAAGTAGATGCAAACGATATTTAATGAACAACATTTGAATTAAACGACTACACTATAGATTTACACAGTGTATGGGTTCAAATATATGTTGTTGAACCCCCAAAACATACTAAGTTACTTGCACGACTTATGACATGCTTTAATCACTTCCTATTTGTCAACTGGAAAACAGAATTCCCATTCATTGAGAATAATTCTATTTCTATGAAAGCAAGCAAGATGGCGGAAGCCAAACACTTGAGCAGCATTACTGCTTTCTTATCGTAATAATATGTCCAATGCTGCGCTTACTTTCATAGAAATGGAACATTTTCTCAGTAAATGGGGATTGTGATCCCTAATTGACCAATGAAAAAGTTATTAAACCATGGCATAAGTCGTGGGAGTAACTTTGTTTGTGTTTACGGTTCAGCAAGATTTTTTTAATCCTCTATATTGTTTCAATCTAGTGCTTTTTCCGTCTGACGATTTAGCGAAGTCGGTAAGACGCTTGACTTCTAACTGCCCAACCCATGTTCAAATCTAACTACAGCCGTAACTTTTTTTTCTTCCAATACCGAAATCAACACCGTGTATTGTGTTGATTTAACACACAAAAGTGGTAGTTATGCCGCATTGTGTTGAATTAACATAACTATTTTTTACAGTGTAATGTTACAATTATAACTCCTACCATTCATGTTGCTATTCATTAAAGAATTTTAAAGCACATTTTAAGTGTTTAATGCAGATAGACGCACATTATTTAGAAATTTCTTATTCGTGAAAGTTAAATATTCATATCATCCTTGTCAAACCCCCGCGTCACATGAATTGCATGACAGAATTAGTAAAGTTGTAGTGTGTCAGATGGTGTAAATAAGCCTCAAGAAGCACAGTATTAAGATTAATTGTTAATTAGCAGTTTGACGAGCACGGGAAAACTTTGTCTTGATAATCTGCCTTCAAGCTTGATGTACTCAATCCGCTGACAGAATGAAGAGTTGAAACATTTCTCATGGTACTTCACGGTTTACACGCAAACACTAAATTCTCTGTCCATATTTATAGGGTTCAAAAATACACGGCAATATTACGGGAATGAATTCCTCGCAGTACAACTATGAAATGTTAATCAAATCAAATTTGTCAAAATATGCGTTATTTCGGAGCTAGAGGCGCTAAAAGTTAGCGCTGTATGAGAGATTTCCTTTTACATGAGACTTCTCAACGCAGAAATAATTTCTGGGTTATGAGTGGTTCGCTTCGTTTTAAGGTGCAGCGAGCTGTATTGTGACTTTATTTACCATAATCTCTATCTAAAGTTAGTGACCCTCTTACTGTCAAATAAAAATATAAACAAGATGTAATAGATTTGAAAATTAAAAATAATGTCTTCAAGTACATTGGAAACATTATTAAACAATAATACAAAGAAAGAAACTAAATACTTTCAAGTAACAACTCACTCAGCCGATAATTTACTTTCATATGCGGAAATCTTATATGCCTCCTAAGTTCATATGGGAACTAGAGTTTATAATGCATTAATTTATAATAAAATATGAAAAATTATGAATTGGGTAAACCAAAAATAGCATATCGGATATACGTCTGTAAAGATCTTCGTTACACATAAAAAGGAAACTGAATCGAGTCTCAAAAATGTTTTAAATAAATAACACGTAATAAATAAATAAATAATATAATATAATAAAAGTACATAAATAAATAAATAAGCAATAAATAAATAATAAAAGTTAGCTCAACAAAACAAAACAAGACAAAATAAAAATTAGTTAATGACATACGGGCTTCCCGTTTGACCTATTCCCGTTTCGCCTACTGACCCAAAGGCACATTTATATCATTATCTTAATCTCATCTTAAATGTAGGCGAAACGGGAATTCCCATTTTGCCTATTCCCGTTTCGCCTACGCTCTCTTAAAGAAGATATTTAGTGTCTGAGGGAATTTCCTTGCAACGATTCATTAATGAGATTCAAAGCTATGTCGTGATTCGATATGATTTTGTTCCCTCCCCCGGCCTTCGTAAATATTATTTTTATGTACAGTTCATTAAAAGTTTATTTTACAGAAAGAAAGCAAAAGCTGT
>JAGDQP010037329.1:0-18673 GCA_022664845.1 Lepisma saccharinum | reverse complement strand
AACAGGAACAAAGGAACTTGGCGCGAAGTGGCAAGGTTCATGATCCTCAAGCTATAAGGGTGGTGGGGATCCTAAAACCCACTACGTCCACCGCCACCAACCTTAAGGCTGTTGCCAGCTCGCGCCAAGTTCCTTTGTTCCTGTTACATGCTGTCACCAAGGAACTTGGCTCATCCGTCTCCCATTTCACACCTTTTTAGGGCTAAAGAACTTGGCTCCACTTTTTGAACCTCTGGTGTTTTTGTTCGGATTTCACAGCTTTTTGTACGCGTATAATATATATACTCGCTCGCTCGGCCTCGTTTACGTACTCGCCCCCAACTTCGAGTTTTTGGGTACTTACGCCCCTTTATCGTAACCACTCTCCAGGACACTGTGCTTCAATGTTGCAGGTTTTTTCCCATACCCACCACCCGTGGGAATGAGATATTTATTGAAACATAGGAAAGCTTTGCCATATTTATTGTAACCTACTTGTGATGATACAGCAAATTTGCTTCCTGCTGGCGGCCCTAAAATCCACCACCAACCACCAACCCTAAGGCTCGAACATCATCTGGTGTTTTGCTCGGATTTCACAGCTTTTTATACGTATATATATATATATATATACATATATATATATACATATATATATATATATACTGGGTTCGCCTCGCTGGGTGTGCTGCCCCAGAATTCCGTGTGCGCCCCAACTTCAAATTTTTGGGGCTACGCCCCCTTTATTGTGATCAGACTTTCTGGGGACAGCGCCCCATGCTGTGCAGACCTTTTCCCATATCGCCTCAGGGGCTGCATGCTCATAGGGGTGGTTTGATCCATTTATTGAAACATTTTCGTGATGGTACACCTTCATACCAAATTTCGTTTCTATAGCTCGAATGGTGTGGAAAAAGTTTTTGTGCGGCCATTTTGATCCAAGTTAACAACTTTTTCAAAAATGTAAATTATTCCTAAACTACTCTTGTTAATACACCTTTATGCCAAATTTCGTATCCCTAGTTCAAACGGTCTGGAAAATGGATTATGAAGTCAGCCATTTTGGATTCAAAATGATGTCTTTGCAGATATTTTGTAATCTACTAGTGATGATATACCGTCATACTTCGAAATTTCATATTTCAATTTTTAAAATCTTTTTTCTTACAGAACCTCAAAATCGCTGATTTCGCAATAAACTCTTGTTCCTGTATAGCATGCTGACGTTTTGTGACACGCGGAACTCGGCTGCATGCACTGCCGTACGTGTTGATACTCCCCTCGATTCGCTCGCGTCGCTGCGCCAAGAATCCCACGGCAGGCCGCGCATCGAACTTGAGGAGTTTGGAGGAACTGCGTCTTTTTATCACAACCAGAATCTGCAGTGCACTGCGCCACATGATGCAGATATTCCCTCATACTCCAGAGCGCTGCGTCCGAATGGGTAAACTTCCACATTCTGCCTGTATAACATGCTCCTGGCAGTGCTAACGTTTGTGACGAGTAAAACCTGGTGGGAGGTAAAACACGCAGGAGTATTGGAAGTTGGCGCGAGGAACTAGGCTCATCCATATTCCATTTCACCACTTTTTAAGTTTGAAGGAGTTGACTGGACAATTTTCACCCCTGGTGCTTTTGCTCGTATTTCGCAGCTTTTTACACTTGTGTAATGTATATACTCGCTTCGCCTCATTGGGGCGCTGCCCCTAGAATTCCAAGATGGCCTCGCTGGGGCGCACCCCTTTATAGCAATCAGGTTCCCGCTGGGAACTGTACCCTAGTAGGGGAGACGAGCAGAATTTATTCTAACCTACTCGTAATGGTACACCTTCATACCAAATTTCGTTTCTCTAGCTTCAGTCGTTATAAAGTGGGGCTTAGGCGGGCAATTTGGATAAAAGATGGACACATTTTTAACGTTTTCTTATATTTTCGTGACATACTTGTGATGATACACTGTCATACCAAATTTCATTTCTCTATCTCAAACGATGTGAAAAATGGTATTTTAGCTGCCATTTTGAATCAAAGATGGTGAATTTTTTAAAACGTTGTTATGTTTTCCTAAACTACTCTTGATAATACATCATTATGCCAAATTTCGTATCTCTGGCTCAAGCAGTTGGAAAATGGATTTATGACGCCCGCCATTTTGGATCCAAGATGGCGTCTTTAAAGATATTTTGTAATATTTTCATAATCTACTAATAATGTTGTACTTTCAAACTAAATTTCATTATTCTAGCGGCAGCCGTTTAGGCTGTGTATTCTTTAAAATTTTAGGTTTGGCGGCCATTTTGAATCCAAAATGGCGACATTTTCAAATTTTTAAAAAGTTTTCTTAATTTGCTATCAATGATGTAGTTTCATACCAAATTTCACTGTTCTATCTTTAGTCGTTTAGGCTGTGTATTCTTTGAAATTTTAGGTTTGGCGGCCATTTTGAATCCAAGATGGCGACCTATTCAAAATGTCGGAATTTTTCCTTTATCTACTTATCATCCTCTACCTTCATACCAAATTTCATGTTTCTAGTGAGTGAGTGAGTGAGTTAGCCTAAAATGTGCAATTTCAGGGGTCCACAACTAGAACATAGTTTGAGATACGAATATGAAATTTTGTACATCTGCACATATTTACCATATCTCCTTAACGGCAAAAGCTCATATTCCTATCTTTAACATCTTTTTTCTTACGGGGCCCCCAAATCGTCGATTTTGCCATAAACTCTTGTTCCTGTATAACATGCTTCTGGCAGTGCTGACGTTTTCTGACGTGAAGAACTTGGCTCATGCACTGCCGTGCATGTTGATAATTCTATGGAAAATAATATAATTTAAAATAACCAAATGTGACTTGATATAAATCGATTCTTGGGTAACGTAGGTCATCAAAACATTATATAATGCTATACACATCTATATAATATATTACTAATATATAATCCTAAAGCTATTTACATTATGGAATGTGGGTGACGTCACAAGCTGTATATATAGTTTTCATTTTGCGTGGACTTTAAGAATGCTGTGAGGTATTAAGAAAATTGTTTTCTTAACAACTGTATTCACTATTATTTTTAATGTTCTAGCACGTCTTTTGAGCTCGGTTTCTTTTATTTAAGTTAAATAGTATTTTCATTAATTCTCATTACTGGCTGTACTAAAATTTAAGGCGTAGTTCCTTTTCAAGTCTAAAAGGGTTTAGTCGAGCATAGCTTTATGATATTAAAGTGATACCTGGAGACTAAATTCAAAATAGCAAGTTGGTAAGTTAAAAGACAAAATGAATTATATGAGCGTTAACAACACTATGGCATACGCCCGTTCCGAGCATGTCGGTATTCTTCTGGTAAATTTGAACTAAAGCTCTGTAGAAAAACCTCAATCTCAGCAACCGACCTGCCAACGATGACCCCGCAACCTTATCGCCAGAGCTGATGGTATATCTGTTTTCTTGAATAAAGACGTTTCAAGTTTCTAACGCGTAAGTATTTCTGGAGTCATTCCCAGCCCGACTATCTCCAAATTTCTTGGGATTGTGACCTATACAGACAATGACAAAAGCATCAAGCAACGTTGTAGGTACATGATTATAAAACTGTATTTAATTCGGTTGGGAAGTTACGGGGCCGGGATTAAAGACTACTTCTGTCTTAATTGTAATAAAACGATAAAGGGCGTTCCGTGAGCTGCTGTTCCTTGGCGAAAGGATTTACAAGCCTACAATTTGGCAATCTAAGACTACTTTTCTTGATTAACTCTGATGCTACATTGAAAAGTTTTCCATGTTATAATTATTTAAATAAATTTACAGCACACGTTGAAAATTAATGTGAGTAAGTTGAGCCGATGAATTTTGCCTATGATCTACATGATTATTTCTTCAAGGCGAATCATAGTCATTAGATGTCACTTCATCCATTTACCAGCAGTGCTAACAGCACTGTAAAATTTAAGGACATAAAACTTTATACTTGTTAAGGATGGATATGTAAAATTTATCCTTAAAAATGGAGTTCGAAAAAGGTTTTCTCTTCTGCCGAAATTTTGGATGTGTGTCATTTTTATGGAAAAGATCACATTATTTAAAAATCATTGCTTACTTTCAATTTTGGACCCTTTCCGGATAAGTAATGAAACATATGCATGAAGACTTTGTGACCCTACCAATTTGGATCTATAATTTTTGAATGTGTTAAATACATTTTGGTTAGAGTAGACAAAGCCCAAGAGGCCAGCCCGTAACGTGGACAAAGGTTTTGGTCATTCTTGTCTCATTCTCCTTGAATTTGCCATGGTGGTATGCATTGTAATGGCCATAAAATGTATGTTCATTTATACACTCATATATACACGAGTTCAGCGTACATGGGTTCTATGATGACGATATGTGACGAAAAATTTGAACTTATTTATTTTAGTTAAATTTATTGCAGAAATTAACCACATGGTGTTTTATGCCTGCGGACAAAGTTTATACCTCACTAACAGCAAAATGGGAATATGAACTGTTGCTGTTTATATTACGTAATGTGACAAAAATTGTAGATCACTTCTGGATTTTAGTGAATTTAAAATATGCCCGATATAATGTCTGCGAAATAGGTATCAGTAATTAAGTTAGGTGATCAGTGCCTCCACTTTGGTCATTATCTAGGAAAAGTTTTCTTTTTTTTTTGCCAATGTTCTACTCTAGCCTTTTAAGCGTGACTTTAAATTAGATATAGTTAAGACATATGACAAATTTATTGAAATATAATTAATTAAATTACTAAGGATATAAACTTTCATGCATTTAAAGCATTTTCATACCTCTTCCGGAAAGGGTCCTAACAGTAAAAGCTGGTAATCAAGCTCGAGACTTTTTCGTAAAAAGTCATTACATTTTGAAACGCGGGGCATAGTAGCTAAATGATATAGCGCTTCATTCTGGTGCTAGGGCTCGTCGGTTCGATCCCTGCTCTTCCCTGTGGGTTTTGTGGTGGACAAACACCGTGTGCGTGGGTTTTCTTGAGGTACTTCCGTTTCATTCCAAATTCTTCATTCCACCATTTCATCTCATCATCATCCATCTGGTCTGAGCCACAGTTGCTTAAAGGCCTTACAAATTAAATTCAAATTCTTAGCGAAACGCAATTCATTGAAAGTTAAATGGACATCATTTGACTTTTTCTCTTCCTAGTTTCTTGCCTTTATCTTTGGTAAATAGTTGGGTACTGTGTTCTAATCGGTATAGTGGTATACTGTTTTTCAAGTACATTTAATCCACAAATTCAAAAGGCTACAATTTATCAGTGAATAATGTTAGAGGCAAGGTTTGCCTATTAGATTTGATTTCGCGCGGGCACGTGTGTAAAGCAACCTCCGTGAAAGTACTAAGCTCTTATCATCTAGATATGAAGGGCATGACGGAAAAACAATGGTAACCAACATTGAGCATGAATTGATATATTACGTTAGGAAAATTCATTGTGCCTTGCTGGCATATGGGGGATGACATAAAAAAAGAGCTAATACGGGTTTATTTGTTGTTTTTAACTTGAACGTTTTCCACAGTCAGTACACATGAATGTTAGCATTGTATTTACGTATTCAACTCATTTTTTTTAAAATGAGGGTTGCCATTGTTTTCCCCTATGCACTTCATATGTTATGTGTGTTTACGAAGTTGCCAGGTCTTCTAGTCCAAAAATCAACAATAAAAGTTAGTGCCTGGCCTTTTGTACCTGAAATTTACTGCTTTGTTTTACTTCTGTTTCTTTTAATGTTCGGCTCTCCGTGATAAATAAGGGACACAGAGAGAGAATAGGAGGAATTGAGAGAGATAGATCATCCCTCTCTCTAAGCATTGTTAATAAATATGAAACCTGAAATTAAGTTTTTCACAGGATGTTACTGGCAGACAGACAGATCAAATAATGCGTCTTATGACGTGACAGATTTATGCCCAATGTTATATTATAAAATTCGAGGTTGTGACATGATTCATCCCCAGTGGAAAAAAAGTTTACATTACGTAGCTTGGCTAATTAGGCATAGAAAACCGAGCCATACAAATAGATGTCAGGTTCAACACATTTTCATTTCAATTGCCACACGTACGTTCTGATATTTACAGTGGAATTTACATTCCGTTAATTACATTCTATTACACACACATATTGAACTATAAAATAATATTAAATGTACTGAAAACGCGCAAATGCTACTCATTTATTTCTTTATTCAAAATAAACATTTTATATCATGGTTTTCTATTGAATAATTTAACCGTTACTAATTATAAATTTTCACACATTTGGAATTTTGAATATTTGTCAATAACATTGGAAAACACATGTTTGTGCTAGCATACAATATAATTAACGGGTTGGTGCTTTCCATAAACTAAAGTTTATGTAGTGAACTCTCAAACTACCACAGAATTATCGAAAAGGGCCAAGCTATACGTTTTTGTAGTTTTCTATTTTTGAATAGATAAATCAATTTTACCTTCATTTTCAGAAAGAGCTATAACCAAAATAATAAAAATAACAGCTAGTATAAAAATAATAGTAAAAATAAAACCAAAATAATAGCTAGTAAAAATACATAGTATTCAGCGAGAATTGAAGAGAATTTAAATTTTTGCAAAGATAATTTAGGTAATAAAAATAGTAAAAAAAAAAAACTTTTTAAAGACATACTTTTCTTAAACCATTCGTATTAAAAAGTAAAAACAAAAATAATGTTTATGCAAGACTAAAAAGGAAAGCATGTGGTGCGCTTTAATATACAGTCACTTTATAAATTCTTGAATTGGCGCCTCCCATGCTTCTCTTTTTACACACGCATAAACAAAATTATTTTTTACTTTTTAGTACGAATGATTTAGGAAAAGTATGTCTTTAAAAAGTTTTTATATATTTTTTTCTAGTTACTTCGGTCTTCGTGTGACCAAAATCCTAAAGTGTTCTGCAACCAGCCAAATGACAGATAGGCTAGTAGGCTAGTATTTATTTTACGATAAAGAAGTCCGTATTAAAATGAAAAATCAAAATATGCTTTTAAAATACGTGTATATAATACATAAAAGTAACAATGGAATATTCTATTCTCACCTGACTTACGTCACTGTGCAAGATTTCATCATTGTATGACATTGGAAAATGAGTTAACGTTGCAAGATTTAATGACACCACGAACCATTGTGAACTAAAAAAAAGAATGTAAAAAATTCTTGGCAATCTTGGGTGCATTCTTCATCAAGATTATCTCAATGTGTTTTGCTAGAAACTTAAGTGGTTTCAGCATTAACTACAGGATATAATACAAGTTGGTTTCTTATTGCTTGGCGTTTGGTCCCTTATTGCATAACTGTATTCAATATTGCGGTTCATAAACTCTCCCATGCTTTTTTTCGTTTCAAATGACCAGGTTTTTCATTACTTTGGGAGAAACGTGAAGTTCTTAGTAATAATATCTCACAAACAGAAAATATGTGTTTTTGATTATGACAATCATTATTCCACATGAACACATCCAGAATTCAGGGCAAGGTGAACCTACATTCGATATCCGTAGTTTCCCACTGGATAGCCAAGTTTCTAATCACGGGACCAAAACTAACCACTTAGCCGCGGTCTCAGTCATCTGAAGAGCTGACCAAATATACATACTCTTATGTTGACGCAATTATTTTTCGCAATTTAATCTAAATTTTTTAAGCAAATAAAAATAAATTACCGCAGCAGAAAAAACTACTAATCAGTGAAGTAAAATAAAACATTTACAGTTACACTGAAAATCTCCCGGCACAAAAAGCACAGAAAACTTCACTAAAAATGAACTTTGGTTGAACACATGTGAACTTTATGTGAACCTACTGAAAAAATATGAGTTTTCAGTGTGCACAATGTGCCTTTCTATTGGGTTCTTGCTCACGGTACACAATTTGTACACCATTTATTGTAGTTCACATTATCTACACTTCGTTTAGAGATCTTTTTAGTGCATTTGCTACTATTAAGGGAACTTTTGGTGTATAAATTGTATATCAGTACACAAGAAGTTCATATATTATGCCCCATACAATTCATATCTTATTCATATATTATGAACTAAAAATGTGGCGTAGTTCATATTAATATCAAGAAAGGTTCGCATATTATGCACTAAAAATGTGGGTAAACTGGAATATATTGTGAACCTTTTCGGGACATATTCTGTACTTTAAGTGTACTTTCATGTTTAGTGTATCTGGCACATCTGAATCTTCGCTTTCACACTGAAAATCAAAGTACACTTAAAGTTAACAGCATTTCCCGAGAAAAGTTCACAGTATGTTCCAATTTTACCACATTTTTAGTGCATGATAAGTGAACTTTTCGTAAAATTAATATGAACTACGCCCCATTATTAGTGCATAATATCTGAACTTATAGCGTACTGATACACAATTTATGTACAAATAGTTCACTTAATAGTGGCAAATGCACTAAAAGTGATCTCAAAACGAAGTGTAGATAATATAATATGAACTTTATGTGAAGAAAATGTGAACCGTGGACCAGAAGCCAATAAAAAGACACAATGTGCACTATAAAAACTCACATTTTTTTCAGTAGGTTCGAATAAATTTCACATCTCTTTACATAAAGCTCATTTATAGTGAAGTTTTTGTGTGCTTTTCGTGCCAGCAGATTTTCAGTGCATCTGCTTTGGCTCATCTAATCTAGGTTGCAACTTTCTATAATTGTAACATGAGAATATCTTATATTCATTTTGACTTATATTCAAATTAGTCCTACAACGGTAACGTTATTGATATTGTACTGTTTGTAAGAATGAGTACATTTTTCTCATTTATGGAATTAAGACCTGAATTTCTAACAATACATTAGTAAAGGATTATTTTGCTATTGTCTCTTAGTTTCATTTTTCACTGTTATATTAAAATTATGAACTACAGTAGTTTCCTTGTGATTATCCTTTTTATGAAATTGTCTTCCCATCCTTAAGACATTCAAGAATTTCATCATCCTGTTGGGATGCCCAGTTAAGTTTTAACACTAATGTTTTCTTAAATCCAATTGGTTGTTCAAGGCGCCGGTCCTCATAAGCCTAATGTTTAACTGGTCGGACATTTTGGAACTCTACGAATAATTTAATGTATTTGTCGTTAGATAATATCCTTACATCGGGCAAGAAGAATGTATTTTGTCAAACTACGTCTCGATTAATAATGCATAATTGCAGAATTAAACATAAGTTATCATTGGTATGTTAAACTGATAAGAGAATAGGTTTTTAAAATTACTGAGAAGAATGCATTCAGAGCACTTTCGTCATGTGCGCTCACTTCAAAAGTTCACCATCAACTACGCAACTTGAGAATAGTTTCAGGTCTGTTATTGTATGAGTCTTCGTTACAATTGAACACAGGCTTATGTAAGGAAACCCTGAATCCGTCCTTTTAAAAATTAATTTATTTCTAGGTATTTAAGGTGATGGACACGAATTGGATACTCACCAAATATTAAACCTGGGGCGTTTTCATTACAAGGCGAAGAGGATAGATATTGAAACAACGTAACTGGCGGAGATTTTTTACTACAAGCATAACTACGATATAGAAAAAGTTTTACTACGTTATCCATCTCTTGATCATATTTAAGAACAAGAATATTTTCCTGACGTAAACGTGTAATGAGCCATCGCCTTTAAGAATGTTAGTTCCACAATGTTCATAGGATGGATGTTCACGCGAACAAGCACAAAATTTAATTAAACGTCGTTATTCCGTCTGTAAATCCAAGTCGAGTACGTGTGACACCATGTACACTAACTGATTGCATTCTAATTCATTTGCTAATACAGTGTTAACATAGTTGTTAGACGTAGATCGAATTTACACAAATACAAAGCTATACACACACACACACACACACACACACATATATATATATATATATATATATATATATATATAAAGAGAGAGAAGGAGGAGGGGAGGAGATAATAATATAATAATACATATTAACTATTATAGAAAACAGAACATTTCCTCATTAGAGCTCAATGACTCGCGCAAATATATTTTTTCGATATAACAAAATATTAACATCAATAGCGATCACAAGTAAAATATTTTTATATTTTTCAAACCAGAAAGTTTGTATATTAAGGTTAAGGGGTGCTAGGAATAACAGAATTTATGTTGTTAATAGAAGCAAATGGTATTGAAACTTATTGACCTTTGTGAGAGAAGGAAACGTTTCTGTACATTTGCATCTCTCTTCTTGTTCTGGCCGGCGACGATCGGAGATTTGTAAAGAATAATCCACTTCTTTGTTCGTGACTGTACATATGGTAATTATAACCATGGTAAATATATCATAAGTACGACAGCGACTGGGATCTTCGTACTTTTTCTACCAGACGTGACATCACTCAAAGCCAAACTTCGAATCAGGGCATTTAAACAAGAATACACCTGTCAGGTTATTTCCTATAGCAAAGTTCAGAATTTTTATTGGTTTTAAATACACATCGTTTTAATAAAACAGAACGTAGTGTTCCTTATTCTAACAACATGTTTTTTTTATAGGTATCCTCGTCCTTTTTCTATGATAGATACATTTACTCTTCTATGTTCTACTCTTTCTATTCTAGTAAAGTTTCCTACTGTTACAGCTTCTTGTATGGCAAAACAACGATCTTTGTGTAACAAAACAACAAACAATAAAGGATACATGAATTTGTTTACTTTTGGAGTGTTAATAAGTTTTTTTTAATTATAACATACACATACCTAGATATTTATTACTGTTTGCATTTTAAACTTATCCTCGTAAAAAACATGGAACAAGCTTAGTCTTTTATCAATTCCTAGTTTATACAGAACTTAGATTGATGATATTTCATTCTGTTTCATAAGATTTTAAAAATGAATTAAGTAAAGTTTTACATAATTCTTTACAGCTTTGAAATAATCTATATCGCAGCTATGGGAGAAAAAACTAAGTTTGTCTTGTTTTTAAGCTTACTGTTAATTTATCAGTTGCATTAAATGCCTAATTTCCGATAGAATGACTCAGTTACTCATTTAAAAGTATTATCTAATGTCTTTCATAGTATTTTATTATGTCCTTTCACGGAGTAAATGTGTCCAACAAATTAATCAGCTTAAAGAGTATTAGTTTGTACTGATAAAAGACTTTGAAATCGCAATCTCGTAAGTTCATTCTCACAATGGTTCACTTTTTCTTCTAATGAAAGCGGATTATTATTATTTATTTTTATGTTTGCTGCTACAGTCCTACGCACAATGAATTAACAACATATTTTGTAGCGCACAGGAAAACTTCAGAAATGTGTAGACCCAGCTACAGATCCAAGCTTTGTTACCAGGGATTATTATTAGTTTAATTAAAAGAACGTAAAACGTATTAAATTGCTGTAGGCTATTTGATATGGAGTAATTTGATCTTACAGAGTATTGTAGACAAGGCTATTTCGTACTGATTTAAAATACTTTATAAAATACAGTCTTAAATGGATGACATTGTTACCTGGAATGTCACTAGTTATCTGTAAACGAAATAAGTATATAGAAGATATAATGAAATATCATTAATATTTCATTAAAGTTGGGGTACATTATTACTTAGTGGGTTCATACTGTAGCTAGGAAAAAGGAATATTAACCCATACAAAGCCCATACAAAAGGGCTTCTTAGTAATAAAAAGTATACAATCATGTTTTTTTTGGCATTCGACGGTTGTTGGAATGTATACAGAGAATGCTTAAATTGGTGTGAAATAACCTAGGGAATCTTTTCATTGAACAAACAAGAAATTAACAACAAGAGCTTGACAGAAAATATCTCTTGTCTTGCTCGTTTCCATCGATCAGTGAACAAATATTCTACCATTCAGGACCCACCAACGTTGTCTCGATTCTCCACTGGAATCTCTGTTTCCTCCAGTAGCATACACACATATAAAACTGCACATTGAAATGTATCAAGAAATTTCGGAAATTCGTGCTGTAAATCAACTGATCAGTTTTATCTAGACGAACATCATTATGCTGAGAATTTGGTCGAGCCTGCTACACGCTAAGAGGAAATGAAACAAACAGCAAAAACAATTACGAGTAAAAAATATAATCAGACTTGAAATAAGCAGGCCGTATTGTTTGCAATCACACATCAGTCTTACCTCATTTCAATTTTTTATGTCCTTCACCAGCACACACACTATAATAAAAAATACTTTTCTTCACTCACGAATACACGCAGCATTCTTTCGATTTGTGGAGCCCTACTACCTTTATCATTCCGCTTCCGAGCACCACAAGCCACCGCAAATCGAAAGAATGCTGCGTATCTTCGCGATTGAAGAAAAGTAATTTTTATTATAGTGTGTGTGCTGGTGAAGGATATAAAAAATTGAAATGAGGTAAGACTGGTGTGTGATTGCAAACAATACGGCCTGCTTATTTCAAGTTTGATTATTTTTTTACTCGTAATTATTTTTGTTGTTTGTTTCATTTCGTCTTAGCGTGTAGCAGGCCCGACTAAATTCTCAGCATAATGATGTCCGTCTAGATAAAATTGATCAGTTGATTTACAGCACGAATTTCCGAAATTTCTTGATACATTTCAATGTGCAGTTTTATATGTGTGTATGCTACTGGAGGAAACAGAGATTCCAGTGGAGAATCGAGACAACGTTGGTGGGTCCTGAATGGTTACAATATGAAGTAGTAGTAGTAAAGCCATGTTACCACTTACAACTAGCCTATTATTCCAAGAAGCTACGATTAACCTGGGCTGAGAAACTAAGGTTTTCGTAAATGCCTGCATACTGAGAATTTAGTTCGCATTTAGTCACAAATATGGCAGCCATAGCTGAATGAAGTGAAGCAGGGAAAAATATTTGTGGTTTTAAACTACTAATACGTAAGGGTAATCACAGACAAAA
This sequence comes from Lepisma saccharinum, assembly GCA_022664845.1. Lineage (NCBI taxonomy): Eukaryota > Metazoa > Arthropoda > Insecta > Zygentoma > Lepismatidae > Lepisma > Lepisma saccharinum. Next base: position 5,723 of record JAGDQP010037329.1, on the reverse strand, counting down.
AATCGTAAAAAAATAAAATGGTCGATCAACGAACTTAACGAATACCGACCCACTTTAAATGAAATGACCCATACAGTAACTTAAAAACTAGTTAAATAAATACTTAATCTGAGTAAAATTAACAAACTTGAGTGGTCACATACAAATAAGTTGAATCTAATACGGTGGATGGGTGGGGTATTATGTGCCAGATGCCCAATAATACGTGAAATGTAAATTGGGTTTGAGATGGCTACATTCATCTTCTGTAAGATGTCAAAAATATTTCGCTGGTTCATGACCCATCGATCTTCCTATATATTGAGAATCATAATTAAATCTAGAGCTCTCCATAATTACACTTAGTGAATATCTTTAACACAAATAGAATTTACTGGCACTAAAAAGGAATTATCACTCATCGGCTTGTTTCAGCTGTGGTTAAGAGATATAACAGAATCTTTTTCTTGAAAATATTATTTTGCAACATACAGAGATGAAATATTAAACAGTTTTCGTATTGCGGTGAACATGCCTAAGAAGTTATTTGAAGATTAAGCAAACAAAAATCAATGTATGTTGGGCAAGGAAAGCTGCCATCGCTAACACAAGAATATTTTATGTAAAATGATTGGGATAGGTGTAGAGGGTGATGGGGTTGAGGTTGGGAGACAAAAAATATCATGTAGTACTGCAAACCTTTAGAGTATCTGGCAACAGTGCTTTATCGCTTTCAGCCAGAAGGAGGAAGAAAGATAGCAACCAAATCGTGCGTCAGCAATACGACAAGAGATCCCAAAAGAAACTATCGTAAAGATTTATTCTTCTTGGTTGTGACTTCATATGGATTGAAGACCAGAGACGAGGTAGAAGAAAGGAACAAGAGATGGGTGTCTTTTTCATTTTATTTCTTCCCTTTTGCAGCTATATTATCACCCCTTTTGCCTACAAATTACCTCATATTTGCAGAAGCTACATTACCCACATAACTAACTAGTTGCGTTTAAAGAGAAAAGTGGTATTTTCCATAAGTTATGCAATATTCTCGTTCTTTGTACACATCTCTTTCATGGTCTCTACCACCTCACTTAGCGTGACGAGAATCATAATCAGTTACTTCCGCTATCAATGAAATAGACTCATAAAAAACTTCATCACTTAATACTCTCGTATAACGACTTAGTGGTAAATTGTATGGGTGCAAATATTCTCTTCGGGAAAAGCAAGTAGTTTCGATTTTAAAAGGAGTGGATGGAAGTGGGCATTTTCAGTGAGTGCTTCCAATGGCTCGGTTACTTGTTTGATGTATTCAATAAAAGGACTAACTTGTCGTGACAAGCTGGAATGTTTTATAAAATTTTTGGCTTGAAATCTGAAAGACAAACACTTGCACTAGCGAAAACTTAAGAACAAAATGTTCTATATATTGCTTTAGCAGAAAGAACCATGATGAAGTCATATGTTTAGTTAATTCTACGTATATTTTGAATTGCTCTAAAGACATTAAATATATTACTATTGTTAATATGTTTATTGAAAATATAATATTTCTGGTAAAAAGAAAGAGTTAAATCAGAATACAATACATTTAAACCAACATAACAATGAAGATTAAGGAAGTAAATAGTAGCTGTAGTGCCTTATGTTAGTATAAACAGTAACAAAGTTGAACAGTACTAAAATCGATATCATGAACACCTACAATTAGGACTGTCAAAAATATCGATATGTCCTCATTTCAAACTACTGATTAGTTCGTTCCATAACTGCAACCATATCTAAAATCAATAGGTAAGTTTCTTTCTTAGATACAGTTCCATTAGCTTCAATAGTTCGTAGGTGCTAGCCACGGCATGCAAATTAATGTGAAAACAGACATACATCAAAATAACAATCAGTTCACTCATTAGAATAAATATGCATGCACAAACATTTGGTATTTGTATTGATTTCTACAATAAAACCATGCACCTATAGCACAATACTTTGAAAGGTGTAAAGACAAATTTACAAGAAAAGTTCTGTTTACATTGTTGATCATGCTGCTACATTCTTACAAACAGAAACCTCAAGTTTTACTACAGAATCAAATTCCGTTTTACCTTTAGTCTTGATTGAAGTATTTTCTACAATTAAATTCATTCTAGTTCAAATGCCGAGTTCTTAGAATGTTCAGCTTCTAAATTACACACCAAACTATCCACAGTAAAATGCGTAAGAAACACAAATTCTTCATATAAATTCACTTAAGATGTTTTAACGTTGTTAAACTGAAGAAAACATTTCATCAGCTGATCATCATTTCATTTCACGTATTCGTATTCGTATTTTGTAATATAGCGCGGACTTGGCTAATTATGCCCATCCATTGCGCGTTCATTTAAACAAAATGTTTTTTAATAATATAATACAGTTTTACAGTCTACCAGTCTTAATAATTTATGTTTTAAAGTCAGTTATTTATAAGTTGCTATGGTTACAGTCCGCCATAGTCGTCAGTTCACTCTTAAAACTCTAGTCACTGTCGCATTTGATGTTATCACAGTTAATTTTGAATTTTCGTGATGTAAAACTATTATATAAAACACTGTAACACTTTATAATACTACTGAGTAATTTTTCTTGAAGGAAAGGCCGAAAAACACTTTGGAATATTGTAAAAAATGCACAGGAGATTTCAACCGCTTTCTTCTAGTTCGCCGCCATCTTGCCGAATCTTCATTTCGCGAATCAAAAGTTCATATAATCAAATTGATTCATCTAAATCTCAATTGCTAATTGGTCATGACGTAAGATCTTAGAGGACATAATATATAGAACGTGAATTCCGAAAACATTAGGCTTAGAATGCGTAATAAATAGATGGTGCATTACCAATCCCAAAATTCTATTCTATCAGGGACGGGGGGACGATCCGGACCCCACGCCTGTGATAATGGTAATTAGACTTACAAGTAAAATATCTGACAGGACGTGTGCAACTGAATATCTTAGAAGGACATAGGGCCCAAATGTGTATTTTAAGTTCTCTTTCAGTAACGGTTCCAGAGAGGGGCGCGGGGGGTGCGCCCTCAAAATACTCTATTTTTACAATATTTCAACAATTTATGTAAGTTAAAACTTCAGTTTGTTTCCGAGTCAACCTAGAAATATTAACACTCGAATAACAATACAAAATTTGTAAAGACAAACACCAAAGGGCGCGAGGGGATAACAATTGGGATATTGTTATTAGTGTTGAAATTCGAAATCGCTATAAAATCTAAAAACAAAATCGTTGTATTAATGTATTTTTAGGCCCATAATATCGTTTTAACCGGATTCTGGTGTGATTTCTCTATAATACTGGAGATTTACATTGTATCATATTTTACTGTACTTTCGGAAGTTCAAAGCCAATTCCAGAATTCAGAATTCCTCAGAATCCGGAATTATGACATTACGGAAATTCGGGTCCGCTACGTTTCGGCGCCTCCGTTTCGACGCCGCCTTTTCGGCGCAGGCTACGTTTCGGCACTACCGTTTCGGCGCCAGTTCAGTTCGGCGCCAAGGGAGGAAAACGGAAATTATTAACATACCTTATGACATAGTGATGTACTTTTTACTTTTATTGTCCCCTGACGACAAATTAATGATCAATCAAGTACTTAAAACATTATTTCTTGTCGCGAACTGATGATCAATGAAGTACTTAAAATATTATTTCTTGTACTCTGCTTCTAACTGCTTCTGACAAAGTTTTGAAGCATTATTTAAGTTTGCGCGGTCTGAGCCAAAGATGCCTAAATGACTTAAGTGGATGGAACTTATCTGTCATGTACAAGGGCGCTAATAAGATATATTTCTTTTCTAATGTAAATATAAAGTTTTTGTACTGTACATTTTTAACGTAAGAACCTTTACTTTTGCAAACCTAAACAAGAAATGCATAAGATGTACTAAGTAGTGAATATTAGAGATGAAAAAATAACGTAAATAAAGTCATTTTTGAGACTGTTTCTGACAAAGTTTTGAAGCATTATTTGTTTCCACGGTTTGAACTAAATACGCCTAAGGGCCATAAGGACCTCTCGTGTACAAGGGTGTTAATGAGATGTAGGTTGCATTCGCAATACAAATAGAGAAATTAGTTAAAATGGTAGTTCGTTAATGTTAAAAATATACATTTAGACAAAAACAGATTTTTGGGACTGAATCTGACAAAGTTTTGAAGCATTATTAAAGTATCCTCAGTCTGAGCTAAAGATGCCTAAGAGCCATACGAGGACACGATGTTTATCTCATGTACAAGGGTGCTAATGAAATGGAGGTTACATTCCTAACATATAAATAGAGAAATTAGTTGAAATGGTAGTTTAACCCCGACCTGGGATTAGACTTGAACCTCGACTTGGCCGTTGGACTTGAACCTCGACCTCGAACCTTGCAGTTTAACATGACGTTCTTTTCTGTTATCATCATCATCATCATCATATTCAGCCGTTTTCTATCCACTGCTGGATGAAGGCCTCCCCCTTTTCTTTCCACATATCTCGGTCTGCTGATATCCTCATCCATCTAGCTCCTGAAAAACGCTTGATTTCATCTACCCATCTTACATTTTGACGTTGTCTCGGTCGTTTCTTTTCTCTAGGAATCCACTGTAGTACATTTGTAGTCCACCTTCCATCAATTCGTCTAGCTATGTGACCGGCCCATCTCCACTTCATCTTCTTCGCAGTCTTGATTACATCCTCTACCTTTGTTTGTGCGCGAATTAATTCATTTCTCTTCCTGTCCCTCCTGGTTATTCCTAGCATGCACATCTCCATTGCTCTTTGTGTGACTCTCAATCTTTGAGTCGTTTGCGCATTCAATGTCCAAGTTTCGGAGCCGTACATCATTACAGGTAAGACACATTGATTATAAACTTTACGCTTCAGACACATTGGAAGTTTGCTTTTGAAAATAAGGTGTAGTCTTCCAAAAGAACTCCACGCCATTTTACATCTTCTATTTATTTCATCAGTCAACTTGACATTCGATGTTCTAAGCTGGCCTAGGTAAACATACTCATCAACTATGCCTATTGTCTCTCCGTTAATCTTCACTTCCTTTTTTGCAGCATGTTGGTTGTACATTACTTTTGTTTTACTTAAGTTCATTTTAAGGCCTATTTTTGAACTCTCGTTACTCAGTTCTTCCATTCTGGTTTGTAGTTCTTCTGCAGTTGAAGCAAACAGGACTATATCATCAGCGAACCGTAGGTGATGAAGATATTCGCCATTAATTTTAAGTCCAACTTCATCCCAGTTTAAATTCTGGAACACTCTCTCCAGGACCGCACAAAACAGTTTTGGAGAAACTGAATCTCCTTGCCTTACCCCTTTTCCAACTTTAAATTTTTCACTTTCTTGATGCAGTCTAATGACAGAAGTGGCAGTCGAGTAAATGTTTCGCAGTAACTTGATGTATACACTTTCAATGTCTTGATGTTCAAGTGATTTAAGTACTGCTGACAAGGAGACCGAATCGAAAGCTTTTTCAAAATCTATGAATCCCAAACATAGTGGAAGTTCATATTCATTAGTCCTTTCCATAACTTCATTCAATGTTTGTATGTGGTCCATTATGCTAAATCCACGACGAAATCCGGTTTGTTCCCTTCCCTGGTTGAAATCTAAGTCTCGTTCAATACGATTCAAAATAACTTTGGTGAACATTTTGTATAGGACTGACAGTAAACTAATTGGTCTGTAGTTTTC